>JAZAYU010000485.1:0-230000 GCA_038501625.1 Corbicula japonica | reverse complement strand
CGTTGCCATGATTCAGGCCGGCTTCTCAAATTTAATAGCTTCGCTGCCAAATAAAGTGCGGGCGCACTTTATAGCCATGAGACAGTTAAAATAGCTAGCTTCGCTATAGGTAGTGATTCGCCGCCTTTTTAGACCAACTTCGCCCCTCGTGTGAGATGCTTCGTTGTCATTATTCAGGCCGGCTTCTCACATTTAATAGCTTCGCTGCCAAAAAAGTGCGGGCGCACTTTAAAGCCATGAGACAGTTTAAATAGCTAGCTTCGCTATAGGTAGTGATTTGCCGCCTTTTTAGACCAACTTCGCCCCTCGTGCGAGAAGCTTCGTTGTCATTATTCAGGCCGGCTTCTCACATTTAATAGCTTCGCTGCCAAAAAAGTGCGGGCGCACTTTATAGCCATGAGACAGTTTAAATAGCTAGCTTCGCTATAGGTAGTGATTCGCCGCCTTTTTAGACCAACTTCGCCCCTCGTGCGAGAAGCTTCGTTGTCATTATTCAGGCCGGCTTCTCACATTAAATAGCTTAGCTGCCAAAAAAGTGCGGGCGCACTTTATAGCCATGAGACAGTTTAAATAGCTAGCTTCGCTATAGGTAGTGATTCGCCGCCTTTTTAGACCAACTTCGCCCCTCGTGCGAGAAGCTTCGTTGTCATTATTCAGGCCGGCTTCTCACATTTAATAGCTTCGCTGCCAAAAAAGTGCGGGCGCACTTTATAGCCATGAGACAGTTTAAATAGCTAGCTTCGCTATAGGTAGTGATTCGCCGCCTTTTTAGACCAACTTCTCCCCTCATCTGAAGGGATTCGTTGCCATGATTCAGGCCGGCTTCGCACATTTAATAGCTTCGCTGCCAAAAAAAGTGCGGGCGCACCTTTTAGCCATGAGACAGTTTAAGTAGCTAGCTTCGCTATAGGTAGTGATTTGCCGCCTTTTTCGGCCAACTTCTCCCCTCCTCCGAAGGGATTCGTTGCCATGATTTAGGCCGGCTTCTCACATTTAATAGCTTCGCTGCCAAAAAAAGTGCGGGCGCACTTTATAGCCATGAGACAGTTTAAATAGCTAGCTTCGCTATAGGTAGTGATTCGCCGCCTTTTTCGGCCAACTTCTCCCCTCATCCGAAGGGATTCGTTGCCATGATTCATGCCGGCTTCTCACATTTAATAGCTTCGCTGCCCACAAAAGTACGGGCGCACTTTATAGCCATGAGACAGTTTAAATAGCTAGCTTCGCTATAGGTAGTGATTCGCCGCCTTTTTCGGCCAACTTCTCCCCTCATCCGAAGGGATTCGTTGCCATGATTCAGGCCGGCTTCTCAAATTTAATAGCTTCGCTGCCAAAAAAAAGTGCGGGCGCACTTTATAGCCATGAGACAGTTTAAATACCTAGCTTCGCTATAGGTAGTGATACGCCGCCTTTTTAGACCAACTTCGCCCCTCGTGCGAGTAGCTTCGTTGTCATTATTCAGGCCGGCTTCTCACATTTAATAGCTTCGCTGCCAAAAAAGTGCGGGCGCACTTTATAGCCATGAGACAGTTTAAATAGCTAGCTTCGCTATAGGTAGTGATTCGCCGCCTTTTTCGGCCAACTTCTCCCCTCATCCGAAGGGATTCGTTGCCATGATTCAGGCCGGCTTCTCAAATTTAATAGCTTCGCTGCCAAATAAAGTGCGGGCGCACTTTATAGCCATGAGACAGTTAAAATAGCTAGCTGCGCTATAGGTAGTGATTCGCCGCCTTTTTCGGCCAACTTCTCCCCTCATCCGAAGGGATTCGTTGCCATGATTCAGGCCGGCTTCGCACATTTAATAGCTTCGCTGCCCATAAAAGTGCGGGCGCACCTTTTTAGCCATGAGACAGTTTAAATAGCTAGCTTCGCTATAGGTAGTGATTCGCTGCCTTTTCCGGCCAACTTCTCCCTTCATCCGAAGGGATTCGTTGCCATGATACAGGCCGGCTTCTCACATTTAATAGCTTCGCTGCCAAAAAAAGTGCGGGCGCACTTTATAGCCGTGAGACAGTTTAAATAGCTAGCTTCGCTATAGGTAGTGATTCGCCGCCTTTTTCGGCCAACTTCTCCCCTCATCCGAAGGGATTCGTTGCCATGATTCAGGCCGGCTTCTCACATTTAATAGCTTCGCTGCCAACTAAAGTGCGGGCGCAACTTTTTTAGCCGTGAGTCCGTTTTAATGCGTATAGCAATTACATCCAGTCTTGCTGGTTGGAACCAGAATCATTTTTACAGCCATAGTCAAACAATAGTTGCAAAAGCACCGCTCCCTTTATCCCCTGTGCATTTCCTTATTTTGATAAGAGGCCAACTTTGTGACTGAATTTGTTCTTTAATTTTTGCGTCTAGGGGGCTGTTTTTTGTGCAGGAGCAACCGTCGCTTTTCTTGTTAAGGACTTGTCATTGTGTAGACGTGTAAGCTTTTCTAATGCTTCCTTTTTCGTTTTCACATTGTTCCACCCCTTGTCTACTAAATACTTGTTAATCGCCTCTTCAAATTTTGAGGGATCCTGCAGGCGCCTGAGTGCTGATACGGCCTCTTCTGCGCGGCGTTTGTTACGCTCATACTGTATGAACGAACATAGACTCTTGTACCAAGTATCTTTCTCCGATTTTGCACGAGATGAGAGGTTCAAGTCTCTGAGATGTTGATCGAACTAGTCCCGGGATGGAGTAGTCGTTGTTGAAGTTATAGTTCCCATCTTTGTCTTGATTAGATCAGATTCCGTAACTTTTTTGGTGATATCGGATGATCCCGTAGACGTTGACGTCGAGCCGGTTGACGTTGACGTCGAGCTGGTAGACTTTGACGTCGATTTGGTAGACGATGACGTCGAGTTGGCAGACGATGACGTCGAGCCCGCAGATGAATGATCTGAAGGTACTGGGCTTGCCCTAGAAGTCCCGGGCTCTGCACTCTTCGCTGTAGCGTCTTCCAAATGTTTTTGGCGGTCAAGAGACATGTAGAATTCGAGCAAATTTTGCCTGATCTGGAACTTCTTTATCAAGACCAGTGGCGCGAATGTAAGAATCTACAGTCCTACCAACACATTATCATTCCTGTCTTGGTATACTGTACTATAACGATAGTCCCCGTCCTCTTTCGACACTATTTCACCGTGATAATCACAAATAACTGTGTCTTTGGGTATATCCTTTCATTGCAAAAGCACCGCTCCCTTTATCCCCTGTACATTTCCTTATTTTGATAAGAGGCCAACTTTGTGACTGAATTTGTTCTTTAATTTTTGCGTCTAGGGGGGGGGCTGTTTTTGTGCAGGAGCAACCGTCGCTTTTCTTGTTAAGGACTTGTCATTGTGTAGACGTGTAAGCTATTCTAATGCTTCCTTTTTGTTTTCACATTGTTCCACCACTTTTCTTCATTTTCTTAATTGTTAATCGCCTCTTCAAATCGTGAGGGATCCTGCAGGCGCCTGAGTGCTGATACGGCCTCTTCTGCGCGGCGTTTGTTACGCTCATACTTGTGACGCCAAATCCCAGAATACACAGCCTTCGAAGATAAAGGTGGCTTTCTAAGAGTCCTTCCAATGGAACTACTCGACAGTTAATTTCGGCTGAATAAAGTTTTTTCATAAGGCGGATTGCATTGTCAAAGTTACAACCAGGAATGGTGTCGTAAATTTTGATGACCTTGTATTGAGCCCAAAACCATTTTGAACTCGATATAAACTTCCAGTGTCGACAGACGTTCGGAATGTTTTTCAGAACTTCATTCAATGGAACAAGAAAAAAGATAAAGCCGACTATTTCCAACGGGATTCCATCAAACCAATTTTGCTGAAAAATAGAATAAAACAAAAATATTAGTTTAACTTAAATGTGACAAAAGACAGTCGCTTTTCCTTGTGCACGTAGTAGCTTGCATGTGCGCATGTAAAAGCTATAATGTACAGATAAGATTTGCGTTCGCACATAAAATTTTACGAGGGCAGATTATAGCTATCAATTGCGCAGGTTATATCAAATAGGTAGAAGTATTAAATGTACGTTTGCAATCAGCAGCTACTACTTGCGCATGTAATAGCTACTGTGTGTGAACGTGAGAACGTAGTAGGTATAACGTGCGCATCATTAGCTATTCCGTGCGTACATAATTGATTCTGTGGTTTAATTATATTTCGATGTGGTTTAATTTTCGCATATTTCACGCTAGGGTTAATACGCGAAATCAAACCCTAGCGAAATCAAACTACTGAATATCTGATCTTATTGGAATAATACAAGTGCGCGAATTTAACCCCTTGCTAAAATGTCAATTATTTCATTTGCACGAAATTTGATCTCCGCGAAATTAAATGATACAACATTTACTATGTGCGCACAAAGTACCTAACACGTGCGCACGTAATAGCTACTGCGTGTGAAAGCAATAGCTACTGCATGGGCAGCTTGTAGATGTAGCAATTAAATACGCAGACACACTTAGAAAATAAAATGTTTCCAATATCAAGTCTATGCCAACGTGCACACCTCAGACTAAATATGTTTTTGCAGGAATTATATTGTGAAGCCTGTTGAACGTATTACAATGTTTGGACTAAGCATCTAGTATACTAATGTAATTCTTGATTGTGAAAAGTAAATATAGGTACATGTAATTACTTGATGAAATAACGAGAGACTTTAGGGTTTTAAGCCTTGTGCGCCTTTCAATCCGGAGGCATATTTAGCCTCATACGTTTTCCTCGGTTTCTTACCACTACTACCCTTCCGCTTTGCGGTGGTTTAAGCAATGGTAATTTGGCACAGTGAAACATTTTAAATCTTCTCAGAAAGACGTCCGGGCTGAGATTCAAATACACAACGCACGATTATTTCTGCTGCCTCTGCGATGCCGACTATTACTGACAGATCGTCTGATATACAGTAAAAAAACTCACTTATAACTAATAACATAAATAGATACTGCGTAAAAAATAAAAAAAATATAAATACCCTTTACAAGCGGAATAATGGCATGTCACTCGAGTCGCTGGCCGTCCTCTGTACGCTAGTTGCAATAGAGTGTAACAAATCGATGATTTTGCTCTCATTTTCTAACCTTTGCATGTCAATGCTGAGGGCGCGCTCTGCGACTTCTAAACGTCTCTCTTCCACCCGAAGCTTTTCTTTTTCTAAGCGGATAATTTCGTTTTGGTACTCATCCAGAGTATCCTCAGAAGCAGCAATCTTCCTTTTTCTCGGGGGCATCTTAAATGGAGGTTCGGGCTTAGAAAAACATGTCTGAGAAGAATCCATTGTTGTTTCAAGATCGATAGGATTTTCAGATTGCACGGGTTGTTCTCCGTTGTCGCTCACGCTGCCTGTATTAATATCTGCAGCCAGGTTAACACTTTCTGCATAGATTTCGTCACTTCCGGGTGATGAAGTCCTTTCAACCTGTTGAACGGCTGATGTCACCGTGGCAGTAACCGGTGGAGACGTTGCCGTGGGTGATCTGGTAGGATTCATCCTGGATCGTGGTCTGGGAGATCCCACATTGGAATCCAGTATAACTAACTGGTCAACCTCTCCACTCGTCTGGGGTAGTGGATGAATCTTAGTTCCCACGTCCGAATCCGTCTGTCCACTCGTCTGGGATTGTGGAGCAAACGTAGCCAGGTCATCCGTCGTGAGGTGTTTAACTTTACTTCCCGTTATCCTTGTATACACGGGTACTCCAATCTCTATATATGCACGCGCTACAGCCATATAGCTGTTCGGCTTATCCCTCATTAAGTCTTCCATGTTAAACGAAGACTTCGATAAAGCCCTCACACGCAAAGCCTCTGAATGTTGAATTCTCAACAAATCCTCTGGACCGACTTCTTTGGCATGATATCTGGTCATGTGCAGTTCCATTCTCGCATACACGTTTCTGCAGATTGGACAGCTCTTGTCAGCCCTTATAAAGAAATATAAATCAACTGTGATAATATATATATATATAATAACAACTACTACTGATTAGCTACGACTGGTCTGTCGTAGTTGTTCTCGTTCGGAGGTAGAAATAATGACCATATAAAAATAAGACATTAATAATTACGGAGGTCCCGATTCCGCGGACTTGATTTCTTTTTGTTATTGTTGTTGTTTTGTTATTGGTATTGACTGTGCAGACAACATTAACAACACCAACAACAACATGTTAACATGTATCAATCACATCTACATTGAAATTGTAAATATAAACTAAAGTTAAATAAGGGTTAAGTTTGGTGCTGAAATCGACCAAGTCCGTAAAATTTGCATAACATTCTCCGAATATATCAAGCCCCGGTTATCCGCGGAATAGCGTCAATTTGGGCACAGTCCCGCTACTATCTTCTTATAAATATTCCCAGTATGCGAATGAAAATCACCCAGATTATGAATAACATAATACCTTAAATATGAGCATAATTTGGGGAGATTATAACAAGAAATTTAAAAATAATGACAATATACACTAAAACATTAAAATAGACGGAGGTCCCGATTTCGCGGAATTGATTTAACATGTATCAATCACATCTACATTGAAATTGTATTAATAAACAACAGACCAGTCGTCGCAAATCAGTAGTAAATTTTGTTCAATATATATATTCGATTCCAGACGACAACAACAAACCAGTTAACATACATCAATCACATCCGAATTGAAATACTATTCTATAAATATAAACTAAAGTTAAATAAGGGTTAAGTTTGGTGCTGAAATCGACCAAGTCCGTAAAATTTGCATAACATTCTCCGAATATATCAAGCCCCGGTTATCCGCGGAATAGCGTCAATTTGGGCACAGCCCCGCTACTATCTTCTTATAAATATTCCCAGTATGCGAATGAAAATCACCCAGATTATGAATAACATAATACCTTAAATATGAGCATAATTTGGGGAGATTATAACAAGAAATTTAAAAATAATGACAATATACACTAAAACATTAAAATAGACGAAGTGCCGACTTCGCGGAATTGATTTAACATGTATCAATCACATCTACATTGAAAATGTATTAATAAACAACAGACCAGTCGTAGCAAATCAGTAGTTATAGTCATTGTTAAATTTTGTTCAATATATATATTCGATTCCAGACGACAACAACAACCAGTTAACATGCATCAATCACATCCGAATTGAAATTCTATTCTATAAATATAAACTTAAGTTAAATAAGGGTTAAGTTTGGTGCTGAAATCGACCAAGTCCGTAAAATTTGCATAACATTCTCAGAATATATCAAGCCCCGGTTATCCGCGGAATAGCGTCAATTTGGGCACAGTCCCGCTACTATCTTCTTATAAATATTCCCAGTATGCGAATGAAAATCACCCAGATTATGAATAACATAATACCTTAAATATGAGCATAATTTGGGGAGATTATAACAAGAAATTTAAAAATAATGACAATATACCCTAAAACATTAAAATAGACGGAGGTGCCGATTTCGCGGAATTGATTTAACATGTATCAATCACATCTACATTGAAAATGTATTTATAAACAACAGACCAGTCGTAGCAAATCAGTTGTTATAGTCATTGTTAAATTTTGTTCAATATATACATTCGATTCCATACGACAACAACAACCAGTTAACATGCATCAATCACATCCGAATTGAAATACTATTCTATAAATATAAACTAAAGTTAAATAAGGGTTAAGTTTGGTGCTGAAATCGACCAAGTCCGTAAAATTTGCATAACATTCTCCGAATATATAAAGCCCCGGTTATCCGCGGAATAGCGTCAATTTGACGAGCAGCCCCGCTACCATCTTCTTATAAATATTCACAGTATGCGAATGAAAATAGGAATAACTTAAATATGAGCATAATTTGGGGAGATTATAACAAGAAATTAAAAAAAAAATGACAATATACACCAAATCATAGACGGAGATCCCGATTTCGTGGAATTGATTTTTGTTTTGTGGTCTGTTCAGACAACACCAATCACAACCGAATTGAAATTCTATAAATATAGTGCCCTACTATGACAAACTACAACAACAACAGGCGAATCTGCACGAACAATATTATATTAATTAAGTCAAGCGCCGCCAATGAAAATAACAGAATATCATTATTACTTTTAAATTTTTTCTTTATAAAAATTAATATCGCCTCTGTGATGCTGTCATCTGTCTGATCCGACATGCGCACCTCATACACCTAATCAGTCATGTCTGACTGAGAATAGATTCCAGCATCGGACCAGCAGCCGTGCACACTCTAAGCACAACCTATGTCTACCGTCCCTTACCGCCATACAAGAAGTGCAAAATACACGCATGAGGAATATATTTAAAGTTATTGTGTAATCGCAATCTAACGATACTATAGTGTTGTCGTTGTTGTTTTTTTGTTGGTCAATTTATTATTAGTATATATGAGCGTGAATTACATTCAGGATTTTATTTTTACCTTTTGTATCCAGACATGTTGTCTTCTTTCCGTAAGAATTATATATAATTCCCAAAACACTAAAACACACTAACTATCCAGTCCTTAATACACTTTTAATATATCACAATTAAATAATCCAAAATTATTTCACTAAACTTAAACATAAACTAAACTTTTACAATAAAGTTAAAATATCCAAATAGCAAATAGTAGCAATCTAATACTAGATCGATACAAAACTAGTTTGTGATGAAACCATTAAAAACTTTGGCTTATATTGCGTTTTGCGTTAATTGGCAATATCTTGTCAATAAGAAAGGTGCGAAATGTCAGTTTGACATTGTACCCAGATTCATAACAGGTACATCCTATTGGAACCTTAAACGTCGCATTGAACACCTGTTATCTGCAATTCAGACTCCGTCGTGTCTTTTTAATAGAAAGGTGCGAAATGTCACTTTATCTATTAATTCTTTATCGGCTTTTGCTAGATTGAACTGTCACATGAAGAAAATGCGAATTAGTATGCGCGCTTTCACAGTAAATAGTGCTTAATTAACAGCGTGCTCGTATGCGTCAAAAGGCAAAATATTGTTAGTGCACGGCTTTTCTTTTATTTCTAAAACAAACGTTGTCCAATGCAAAAAGAAAACAGTCTTAAGAAATTCTTTCGTAGCAAAGTGCAAGACGAGTTTTAATATTTAAGAATGAATGGATAAGTTATCGTGTATATCAGGTTATGTCACTTGGTTGTTTAGAATGTTTGAAGCCTAATGAAAGGCTATACGAATATTTTCACAGCCTAATTGTTCATATCCCAAATATTGCGATATCGCTTCAGTCCCAACACTCATCCATATTCTTATTCCAAAGTATAATTTGAGATATCACGGCCTTTTGATGGCTGTTTGAACAGTCTCATTGGCGGAAAAACGAATGACGGCACGCTTTTTCTCAGCAAGTATTAGAAAAATTTAGGTGATCGTCAAAGTCGAAAGACAAAAACAAATGTGCACACACCAATAGTGTGCGGCTTTTGTTGTGGCCACGTTCCGGACCAAATGTTTTTCAATGCAAAATGGAAACAGTCAGAGGCCCAAGGTTATAAAACTGAGCATGGAAATCAGTCTCAGATCCCAAGCATCTGATTGGCTGAAAAGGCGATTGGTCGCCATTTCAGCCAGTCAGATGCTTGAGATTTGAGAATGGTTTCCATTCTCAGTTTTATAATCTTTACACCTGAAGAAAGACATTAATCGTAACGAAGTAAAAATAGGTGTAAATAGTTGATGCATTACTTTGGTCCTCTGTTCCTTATTCAGAATACCTTTATCTGAACAGAACCGAAGAGAAGGTTTATTTCGTCCGAGTGCATTGATACACAATAAGGACAAGTTCAAAGATCAAGTTTAACTGTTCTTACTGTTAAACCACGATATCACGTTCCAGTGTTCGGTAACCTTGAAGATAATAGACAAGCAGACTACAACCTGAATGAACAATCCTGCAATATACTACTCTAATTTGATTAGGGCTACTTTTGTTGTTCGCGATTATTACTGTTGTTTAGTTCAACATTTTGAACAGTGCATATATAGTAAAATAAGCTTTGTTTGTATTGTTTATTTGATAAAACCGATGAATAAGTAATCTGATTTGATTTTTACTGAAATATGAGTGTAAAATTATATTAGCGGGAAAACTTACTACAAAAGTGGCCCCTATCAAATTTCAAGTAGTATATCATATACTACTCAAAATTTGATAAGGATCACTTAAAAGATTGTATGTATTCCTTACATATGATTAAAACAACAAATTTATTGCTATGATCTTGAAAATTTGTTCATTTGACATCAGTCTTGGGCCCAAAAAATGAGCCGACAAACTGTTGAAGCGGAATAGAGGTTATAACTTCGTAGGGGCATAAAATAAAAAGCGATCCCTATCAAAGTTTGAGTATTATATTATTGAGTGCCGTAAGTACTAGTGTACGGGCCATTATAATGTCAAATGTTAATAATATCAAAATTTGGCTTCTTCGCAAAATAACATACGACTAGTATCAAGGTAATTCACTTACTAGTAATATATCTTCATTAAAATCTACATTATTTCAGAAGATGGCGCGAGATACTGGTAGAGGGTAACAATTAAATCAAAACAACAACAAAAACTGCAGTTTTACTGTAACTTATATAATTTAATTTTTTGCGAAATATGATATCCATTACTGTGTTTGTCTATTAAGATATTATCTTATCGAAGGATTTGTTATTTCAAAAATGATATTCTTTACATAACAAATAAAGGACAAGTCTGATGGTTTACAAGAGAGCAGCATCAAGATGTAGGCCACGGGGAACACAATCCAACGTTTATCCGGGCTTTTCACCACCAGGAACAGAAGTATTTTTCAATTTTCTCTTTCCACATAATAAAAAATCTTCATACCACGAAAACACCGCCGCAACACAGACACAACACATAACAAAAACACATAGCATCAACAAGCAGCAACAACACAGAGCCACAACGCGTACCACAACACAAAACCATAACACGTTACCAAAGCACATAAACTCAACACAGAACCAAGGCACATAGTCACAAAACATAATCACAACAGATATGCTCAACACGTAGTCACGGCAAAAAGCTTGAACACGTAACAACACGGAGCTACAACTCAGAGCCACAACACGTAATCACAATACATAAAGTCAACACAGAGCCACAACACATAACCACAACAGATAGTCGCCTGAAAAAGCCGAAACACAAAGCCACATAACATAGCCACAACACGTTACCACAGCACATAAACACAACACAGAGCCTCAACACAAAGTCACAACACACAGGCACACAAATAAACACAACACCTAGCCGTATCACAGAGCCAAAACACATAGCCACAACACCAAACCACAACACATAGCTACACCACAGATCAACAACACAGTCAAAACACACATAGAATGAACACACATCCACATCACAGATTCACAACAAAAACACTATATAGATATATACATGTAGAACACTGTCTAGAACATATAGCCGCACTAGTTCCACGTAACAGCTATCTGTCATAGTAATTATTTTAAGAAAATATTGCTCTGATCATTTCAAGGACCTTAGCTTTCGTTTACAATTGCACCAAACGAGATGAACAAACAAACTGTGATATTGTTTTATGAATATATGCGAATATAAGCATGGGTTCAAATGGATAAAAAATGTTATTCTACAAAATGTGTGTTGCATTAGTCTGCTAAATAAAGTGTTGTGACAAAAAAGGTTTGCTTTTATGTCCTTTACGGCATCTCATCGACAAACGTGAATTGTATAGCGACCTTCACTTCTCAAGTATGATATTTATCTTGTCATCGTCGAACGCAACGTCAATGTTGAAACTGTTTTAATCGGCAAGAGAATTTAGAAAATGGGACTGCTTCAAAGTTAGTTTACTATTCTGTTAATTAAAAACACGTAACGTATATTTTGGTTTTCTTTTTAGGTCAGAATATTGGGAAAGTGAACTGTTTTACCATTGGTTTTATCATTTTTACTCACGTATAGAACAAATTATTTACACAGAATGAAACCTTCGCGACTTTCGCTTAAAAGATGTAAAATGCAACAAACCTACTGTTTTAACCTTTTTTATGTCTTTAGAAAGTCAGTACATCGCGAACAAGAAAAATGGATACACGCTAAAATTTTCACACAGTGTTCAAGGAAGAATACTTAAATGTCTCCGTTGCGGTAAATATTCATTGTTCCACTATAATCCATATAAGAGGGGTGATCCAAAAATTCGCAGAAAAGTTCTCTCATTTCATCAATTTTGTAAATAAAGTAGTGAAATTTGACTACATTGTAAATACATCTGTTATCGTATAAGTGAAAATGTGCAAATTTCGTTGAAATGTGGGACTAATCAGGTCCCAATGTTATAAAGCTAAGTTTGGATACCAGTCTCAAATCTCAAGCATCTGATTGGCTGAAATGGCGACCAGTCGCCATTTCAGCTTATTAGATGCTTGAGATTTGAGACTGGTTTCCAAACTCAGCTTTATAACCTTGGGCACAGTATATTTAAGGATCTGTTGTGTGTGAACTTTACAGTGTAATTAACGTTATAACGACTGTGGCTTTAAATATGTTCAATCTTTTGTTGCCTGTTCGAGAATATTACATCACATTTAGAATCTACTTTGTTTACATGTCTTCTTCAATTTTAATTATGAATTTCGATATTTAAAAACATTTAATAATTTCGTTTTGAAACGTTACTGGGCACCTTTAATACTTTTTAGTTGTCCACAATTTTGTCTACTATTCATTACCGATTAGTATTTAAAAAGCAAAAGAATGAAAACGACTAGTTTATGTGACTGTGCAACCGAATTAAGAATGTCCAGAAAAATCATGTTTAACAATAATAATTGTGTTCGTAAAAACCCCTTTGCAATCGTAGAATGTTACGGTTTGAACTGGTTATTTGATGAGCATCCCGAAGTAATTGTCAATAAATATTTCACGTTTTGTAAAAGTTTACTCTTGATAGTTATAGTTATATATATACTCCCAGTCAATAGAAAGTTACCACTAATAAGGTTGCTTTTACATTGATGAAATTGAAACCACTCAGTATGGCAAATTAGCACTAATAAATTCCTGCCATTTCAGGTAACTTACTCTCTTCTTCTCTGGCTTTTTCTTCTACCAACATTTAAAGCTTGATGTTGGATAGAAACAATAAAATCAACAAAACAAAATTCGCTAACAGGCAATGGAAAAACTGGTTCAAGACCGTCTAACTTTATCGTCATGTCACTGAGAACTAAAATTTACTAGGAAACTGGATTTTTTAAATGTTTTCTGTTACAACACACTCTTCTGTTTAGTTGGTCAATGTTTGAGAATATTTTAGCAGACGGCAGTTGGGAAATTCGCAGAAAACCAGAAATAGGCTTAATGGTGGCAAACTCCGGATGTGTGTTCCTAATTTTGATCATAGTGATTGTTTTGAATTCCTTCATAAGTAAAACTTCAAATTCATATGAAGCCATTCATATTTTGTCAATCACTTACAGCTGGTACAAATTTTTAAAGTGGTAACTTTCTATTGACTGGGAGTATATATATGTTCATTTTCAGAATTGCTGTTCGTGATGATTATTCCTACGATCACAACCATGTTCGGTAATACTGTAGATTCATACTATTATAACAATTATAAGGAAGACATATGTTCGGCTAAGACTAGATATTTACTAGATATGACATGTATCGAAAATGCCTAATTAAAATATAGTATTATCGTGGCCTTCTGAGAATACTTTAATGGGTATATGTAAATTTTTGAAGAATGCTAGCATCGTCTCCGTTTTGTTAACTGTCTAAAGATACATGTTGCATTGTTCCACAACTATAGTGCTGTTAGTTAGCCAAAGGTTAAAATACTAAGATGCTATAAAGGTTATTGTTGTTGTTGCTGTTGTGGTCGTCGTCGTTATTGTTGTCAGTATTACTTAACTTATATTTTTCTGTCACAAGAATGCTGATGAATAATCTATTTAATGAATATCTGACCCAAGTTAATAGATTTACACGAACAAACACTGTTTCATTTTCTCTAAATGTAAAAATGACATTTGAATATTCTCAAATTGTGAATTTGATGACATTCATTTCCACATTTTCAGGAATAAGACGCCGATTTCTCCTTGATCCGGATGTAGGTAATTTCACGTTATGATCTTGGGGCTTAAAGGTTTTCAAACGAAGCCACTGATGGGTAATTTTTCTATAGATGATTGTCAGTTTAACAGGCCACGTGGTGTAGTGCCCAAGTAGTTATCATGGCATCATCCGCAATATGTCTTCCAGTTATTTCAGCCTAACGACGTAAAGTCCCGAGTCCTGTTCTTGGTGGGAGAACTCTTTTAATTTTCTTTTTGAAAAAGCCTTTTTTTATTTCCAGGACCCTCTGAAATTAAGGTTTAAAGAAAAAAAGTTACTAAACAACATCTTCTTTACGCGTTATATTTATTATTATTTTTGCATACTTAAATCAGTTTATCAATGCCGTTAGTGTTTTATTAAAATATTTCTTGTTTTCAGATAAGCTAGCTGGAAATTGTGATTGTTCTGAAAGCTGGCCAGCGTGTGATTGTTTGAACGGTGTTTGCAGATTTACAGTACATAACTACACGACCCACCGAAGCGAACATAGGTGTGTCTGTGACGCCGGGTGGACCGGAGAGATGTGCAATATGCCTCTTAATAAACGTTTGTATTTAAATAATTGTAACTGTTCACATTTGATTTCTCCAGATCTGAATCATATTCAGTATTAAGTATCGATAGACCTTAACCGAAATACATAAAACAGTTAAATCATAGTTTAATTCGTTAAAATGAATTTACATTAGGAGAGACCCTGTTATTTCTGAAACAGGGTCTTTGTTTTCAAATATACTAGTAACTGAAGAAATGATTCACTCGCCAATATTTGCACTAGCCTAATAGTTGTTATATAATCAGAGTATCACGTGAGTGTCTACTCATGGATAATCAATTATACAAATCATTTGTGGAGGTTCCGTTTACTTTCTAGATCCGACAGTGTACTGTGATGATCTTTCCGTTGACGAGGAATGCAGTTGTCATGGTGTTATGGTCGGCCCACATTGCCGGTGTTACAACAACTGGTCAGGCAGTGATTGTTCAATCAGTACGTATAGACTGCGAAATAAAAACTACCATCTCTTAGTGATAACAGCATTTTTATTAAAGTTCTCAACGCACACCAGGTTCTAAGGTCATAAAACTAAAACTGGACCAGTCGCCATTTCAGACAATCCAAAGCTTGAGATTTGAGACTGGTCTCTAAGCTCGGGTTTATGATCTTGGGCCTAGTTAATGTTAGTTCTTTTTTTCAAATATGAAAAATTAAACGAACAATGTTTCTATTAACATGAGTTCAGAATGTAAACTTTTGAGGCAATATTCTGCATAAACAGCTAGAAGATTTCTTTGCAATATATACTTGTCTATATTTTTAAAAGATGAAGAATAAACTGTAAACTTACAAGACCTTATACGCATGTATACATGTATTCTTAAATAAATCAGGAAGAAAACATTATCGTATTGATGTGTACATTGAAAGGAAACAGAATGAGTTGCATTGGTGTAATTGTCAGCATCCGAACAGTGTAGTTTTCCCCATGTCATACCTTTAACTATCACAGCAATAGACCCAAAGGGAATGTGGTAGCTGCAAACTTATCAACGCATGTCAATAATCCTTTGTGGACGATGAATTGCTTTTAGTTGTGGATCCCGTAAGGTTGCAGAATCAGCTACAGCTTTTACCAGGAATCATAGCATCTAGCCCAGCCAGTCCGGTCTTAATCAGTTACGGTGTCAATCGACTTGCTACAGCAATGTATAAAACACAGATCTCGGTAAAAAAACATGATTCCTGATCGGGGTTTTAGAACACATTGACGGTAGCTGGAGTATGGAAAAGTATTCATTGCAGGACCTAAATATTATCATTACTCGTTATTAACAGACTATCAAACTGAGTCAGACACTGTGTGTAACTGATGTTACTCATACATGTTTCGAAGAAAATCTACCGGTTGTTATACTGCATTTAGCATCTCGGATGCTACATAAGTAACATGAATAAAAACAATGTCCCAAAATAATTTTAATTTGCATCTTATTGGTTTAGCTCATACTTCACCTCCTGTCACAAACTCTCCGACAACCTCTACTTCGAAACCGGATGTTTGGAAACATGAGTGTGGTTCATCATTCTGTATCCACGGAGAGTGCTACATAGACTACAATTATCAGAGATATTTCTGCAGATGTTACCAAGGTTGGATAGGTCCTCACTGTGATGAAGAATATCGTAAGTAAAGATAGCTCTTGTTAAACCGCTACCGTGCGCGGGCGTGGTTCAATTTTCTAAGGGTTTGTTAGATAAAAATGACGAATCATGAGTTTCATTTATACTGTTCCTTCAAAGCCTCTGTGAATTGACAGAGTAGAACATTTAAAACAGATGGGTTCTTCGATCTATCAATTTGTCAACTAAAAAAACTTGGGCATTAAACCCTTTACATGTAAAATAGAAATGCAACAGTATTTTTAAGGAGATAATTTGTTGTGAGACCTCGTTACAAACTTACGAACTTGGTATTAACGTTCTTGTGTTTATTTAGGTGAACATTTCTCTAAAAATGGCTTACGTCCCTTTTGAGATGGAGTCATCGTTCCCGAATACGATAATGCGCCTTCACTTAATGAACAATAACGTGCAGTTTAACTACGCTCTCTTTCACGATTACAGTCATGCTCCTGACAAAGGACTTTGTACAAAATTTGATAATTAAAAGTCAAATGTGCCATCGACCTTTGAAGAAGGGTCATGGTTCTAAAACGCAACTCTTCGCCTAATTTTGGCGAACAATTGTGGGAAGTTTGGCTGATTTCCCCGGAAGATTTATGTGTAATAAGACTGATTTTACCAGAAGAGCAACGCATCCAGAAGAGTATTAGTCCTTTTAGCTTTTTGGAGGATATTGCAAGATACAGGGACCTCTCCGATTCCAAGACTGTCCCTGGTTTTTAGAGTCTCCGGTTATTGAGTTCCTGCTGTATTGCAACGCACACTTGACTAAGGTTTAATGACTTATCAGAAAGAACTTATTAAACTTTATTTGGAGGGGGATCGAACCAGCAATCTCTGGACTCCGAGGCAGACGCGCTATTGATCAGCTCTCTCCAGCAGTTGCAGTTTTCCTTCAAACAAAGGATTTTGTATCAGTTTACTTTTAAAGACGAAACGTGACATTGTCCTTTGAACTAAATAGATTGTTGAACACCACACTCTGCATATGTTTGTGACGATAACTGAGGTCTCTTTACTGGGTGCAAAGGTTTTGCTAGGTACAACAGATCTCGATCGACGTTAAGCACTTTTATACGTAACGAACCTTGGGCTATCAACCTGTAGATGCGCGCGTATAATAATAATTTTCTTCAGGCTGCTTTGCCGTATGATTTAAAAAATGATTAGGTGAAATGATTTTATACGGAAAATGGATCAAGCAATCAATCACAAACTTGAATTTTCCTCGGACACTGATGCCTCATTGCTGCAACAAAATGTGTAACAAAGGGCCATAACTCTGGTAAAAATGACCGCAGGAAAAAATCTTTTCTTTACGATCGTCTACACATCCTGCTTAATCATTTTTGCAAGTTTGAAAGATATCCGCCCGATAGCTAATGAGGAGTTGATGCCACAAGATTTAATGGACGAATGTTAGTACTAAAATCAACGCAATGTTCCAACCACGATAAAGCGGCGACATGCTAAATTTACTTTCAAATCGAATATCTCTAACAATTCTTGAATAACACTACCCGAGGAAATCATACATCTTTTCTCGCTCATAAACGAGTTTTTTCTACCCTTCGTTCAATGATTTAATTATCCCAAATTCAGAAAATAACCCAAGTCATCCAAAACTCTAGTTACCTCCTAACGCATGTAACGGACCGAACCGCTTGTGTGACAAACATTGTCGCGTCCGCACCATCATTGACTGTTAAAAAACGAAACAAAACGACCGCATTTTATTTTAGTTATGAAGATTTCGCCATGCTTTTATTTGTTTTAGATATTTTCTCTAAATGAGTGTTATTTAGTTAGGGTTAGAAATTAAAAAATACTAAAAAAACAGCTTATATTTCTTATTTGAGTTAAACTATTTAATGTAAATGACTTAATGCATTATGCTTAACTGAAAAAATGTACTTTTGGTCGTTGGACAGCAAGTTCCGGGTATAAGCCATGCGGATACTACCCATGCTTCCATGGAGTTTGTCAAACCCTTTCTACAGGACAGCCGTACTGCAATTGTTATCAAGGGTGGGGCGGACAAGCTTGTGATTTTGGTAATTATTGAGAATAAAAGTAGAATTAATGTTTGTCGGAGTTCTAGGAAATGGTTGTTTTCAGATGGTCTGTGCTACTTTGTCCGGGATTTTGTGGGTGTATAATATGTCACGAAAACCGACATTGAGTACAAGTTCTGGTAACTTTACCTGTACGAAATTTTGAACAAGAATCTGGCCGTAATTGGACCGTACTTTGAGAAGTACGGCTGGAATCAAGACGTAACATAAAATTACATTCCTAACAATCTTTCTGGCTGTAAAGTTACGGCCGGACTTTCTGCATTTTAAAGCTGGAAAAATCTACCATTATCCCTAACAGACGTACAATTTTAACTTAGAATTTGAAAAAAATCCGGCTGGACTTCTTATAAAGTTACGGCTGTAATTTCTTTGAAGGAAAATAATCATGTGACTGAATTTTGTCCAATGAAATCATTTCATGTTTGAAAATTTGGTGGAAGTGAGAGAAACAAAGGATTTTCAGAAAATCAGTTTTCTGGTAAGTTTTCATAGTTATTTTTATTAATTTTAAGTAAGGAAATATACTTGATGTTAAAATGAAACAGGATTTTTTGCATACTTAATGAGGATTTTCAGACAATTCAGGTATTTTTCATTAGCTTTCAGTTATGCAGATCTCACATGTTGAACATAGTGTTTAAACACTATACATGTACTTAAGATTGTTTTACATTCTTCATGTGTAATTCCAAATCTTAAACACTGTTTAAGGTTGGTTTAAAAAAGAAGTTAGTGAGTTTAAGCATTTGAAATCTTTTAGCAGCTCTATTAAGGTTTTGTAAAACTTGTTAAACACATTATTGTTCAATACTTTTCTGTTTTGTGGATTCCTATTTCACCAAAAGCAAAATATCTTCCCAAAACTGTTTTGGTCTTAAATGATTAATTTGTTTTGATAGATTTACATTAACATCATCAGATGATCTATTCAAATCTCCTGCCTAAATAAATGTCCCGCCCTTTTTTCCCCAGAAGTTAACTTAATTTCAGTAAATTTGGTCTAATGAAGTTTCTTTTATATGTGTAATGCTACTGTATCAAATTGTATGGAATTAAAGAAATTTTACTAAATCCCAGGTCCTACCCCTTTTGAAAAATATAACACTCCCAGGAGCATTAAATTACAGTAAGGTAGTAGTCAATGTACATAGTGATAGACTGTAAATTTCTTATGTAATCATAAGCTTTGAAAACTAAATATTTCTTATATATCGGAAGCTTTGAACAATATGTATGTTAGTCATATTTTGTTATTAAACTTGTCAGTATTGTATGACAGATACTTCTTTCTCTGTGCATAATCTTGGGTCTAAAGATGTATTTTTAATTCAATCTTATGTCTTCAAAATGAATGGATACTTTGCTTGAAAAAAAAACTGAACTTATGTAATTGAAATGTAACATGTAACTCAAAATCTGACCTTATAAAACCTCAAAATTTTAATAGCCGTACTGTAAAGTACGGCCGTAATGGGAATCATTACGTTTGCCATATATGAACAATTCCAGCCGTACTTTTAATCAAGTACGGCTGGAAAAGTTTAAACTATTACTGCTTATTTGCATATTACGGCCGTACGTTCTATCAATTCCGGCTGGAAAAGCGGAAAATATTACTGCTCATTTAAATATTTCGGGCCTTTTTTCCGGCTGGACTCCGGCCGTACTCCGGCTGGACTAGCAAACTCATTGCTTATAAGGAAATCACGTAATTCTATTCAAGTACGGCTGGAATTTACATGCAAAGTATGTTTCATTTACGGCTGGAACTTTTCGTTCAGGTGGTGTGCTAACTTAAATGCACTGTTCTAGCACATGTACATGTCATATAAAAATCACTGAATGAAATTTAACATATCATATACTTTAAAATTTAACCTGTACTCTTAAGTTGTGAAGTCTGATGATATGTAATAAAAAACTTCTTAATTCAAACGATTGCTTCTTTTAAATAAAGAAATCCTACACGTTTTCATGACTTTTGTCATTAATATTACTTATTTGTAGAAGTTTTAACACGAACATCTTTAAGATGTATGTTTGTTTAATTATTTACTTCAGAAACGGCACCGCATACAGAAAAGCCAACAACTCATTTAAGTTCAACAAATAGCCACACATCAGCCACTGTGCCAGCAACAACGATTTCGTTAACCTTGACGACTCTTCCAGCAAATTCTACCCCGTGGATGACCACAGCATCGACACTACCCTCAGTATCGTCAGTCATTGCAACAGCAACATCACTTCAACCAAATGTTACACCAACCATAATTGGTATTATTTCTCAAACACATGAGACAGTTTATACATTCTCGAATGAACTAGGTTTGTCTCTTCATAAAATCAAACAGCCTTTTTGTACAATTACAAACATTACATATATTTTGGTTTGAAATGTTTTAGAGCTAAACATCCTCTACAATTTCATTTTAAGTAAAATAAGTAATGATATAGAATATGTAACATTTACGGAATAAAAATATTTTATCAATAAAATGCATCATAACGTTTCGCTGTATTTTCAATAATACAGACAAGTAAATTGTAAGATATTTGATATTTGATTTAATAAGTGTCGTTGCTATATTTGTCACTGTTTCGCTTCCGACGTTGTTTCATACTTATTACAACACTTTACAGAACTCAATGTTTCAAAATGCAATAAAATTGAGTTGCTGACGTCGATAGCGAGACAGACAACCGTATCTCACCAGGCAGCTCCCAACTGTTCACAGGGCACCAAGCATTCCTCCGAGGCTGTACCTCTACAGCTCTGTTCAGTACCTCAACACCCAAATCAGTGGAAACAAGGATATAATGTGAGAAGAAATACCGTGGTATAATTATATTTCGCGAGGGTTTAACTTTCGTGTATTTTAAACCCCCAGCAAAATGATAATGTGTAATAGCATTAGCAAAGTGAATAATGAAAATGCGAATTAATGTCCACACCAAAATGTGATTTGCGGTTAATGCGCGAAAACTCGTCACCGCATAGTATGTTCGTTTGTTTGTTTCCTTTTAGCTAGACGCCGCCAAATAGAGCTTTTCAGTTTTCCATTGTGGCACGCACTAGCTCACTACACTGACAAAACTTCGAGCTCTAGCAGTGTTCTGATAGAAATTTGTATAAATTTTACATAGCGAAAGTTTATTGTAGCAAAGTCATAGATTCACACGAAAAACCCCAACTAAACGAGGTCCAAGATTATAAAAATCTGGGCCTGTGATAATAAAACTAAGAATGGTGACCAGTCACAAATCTCAATCATTTGATTGGCTGAAATGGAGACTGGCCTCCATTTCAGCCAATCAGATGCTTGGGATTCGAGACTGGTTTCCAATATCAGTTTTATTATCATAGGCCCAGATTTTCATAAGTTGAGATTATTATTATTATTATTATTATTATTATTATTATTATCTAAACCCTTTCCTCCATATATACGCATTTTTACGGGTGTGGGACCAGAGAAGATCCAGATCAGCCGGCACATCTGTGCTGTCTGATCAGGATCTGCACTGGTCACTTTTTGGTCAGAAATACCTTAATAAATCAAAATGCGAACAGTGCAGATCCTGTTCGCCCATGCAATAGAGGTGTCTATATGGGATGAAGGGATAAAGAAAACATTTCAGTTTTATGGGCTGGCTATTCGAGGGTTTAGCAATTTGTTTTATTCCAGATTATGTCAGAATGTGATAATGGAGGGACGGTGCCGGATTATTCGCCTATTGCAACGTTCCACAATTCCGTTTATTCATCAACAAATGGCATTTCTGGAGTATTTCTTGGTTGCATTAACAGCGGTTTAAAAGTATGTATTGTCCTTGAAAATTGTTTTATATCTGCCTAGCACTAGCGAAAATTCCAATTCCGATACATTCCGGCGACATGCCTTCCTCGGTCGTTTTAGCCTCAAAAAGTCTACTTTTTCACACTTTTTAACTAGAAATAGTAATTAATATTTTTATGAGGTCCTCGGCATCGCCGTTGACTTTTTATTGCACCGGTCACATAATTTATACTTAGTAATGATGATGACTGAGGGTTGTGGTTGCTGTGTTGCCGGTAGTAATTGCTGTACTGAACTTATTGTCAAACTATGATTGCTGTTACTTGGATAACTTATGATATCATATACCCTATGAATTTTAAGCATTCTGATTGGTCGAGAGCTCCGTACTCGCGAGTCCGAAAAAAGTGATAACTTCCCCGGGAATTAATAACTACCTTTGCTATCATCATCATAAATAATAATCAACATCTGGTTTCGTAGACGCACTGTTCCAATGCGTTAACACTTGGGTCCGGGGTCGCAGGTCAGTTGCAAGACAGTAACCACATGAACCAGGTACCGCATATTGTTTAAGGCGGTAAACACTTAGATCAGTTGCCCCGGACTGTAACCTGGCACCGCCGATTGTTCCAGACAGTAACAACATGGGAAGATTGTAACGAGGCTGTTAACCCATAGATCTGTTGCCCCAGACAGTTACAACGCGGCAAACACATCACGACATCGGTCTGGTACTACAGACAGTTACCAGACGGTAAACACATAGGTCTGGTGCCGCAGACTGTTCCAATGCAGTAAACACATGGGTCCGAGTGCCTTAGACCATTCCAGTGCGGTAAAAAATGGGTCTTGTAACCTATATCGTTCTAAGGCAGTAAACACACGGGTCCGCTACTAAAGATAGTTACCAGACGCAGACTGTTCGAAAGCTAAAAAAAACAAGGGTCTGGTGCCGCAGACCGTTACAAATTGGTAAACACATAGGTCCCGTGCCACAGACCGTTTCAAGACGGTAATGCATGGGTCCCGTGCCGGAGACCGTTCCAAAGTGGTAATACATGGGTCCATTGCCGGAGACCGTTCCAAGACGGTAATGCATGGGTCCCATGCCGGAGACCGTTCCAAAGTGGTAATACATGGGTCCATTGCCAGAGACCGTTCCAAGACGGTAATGCATGGGTCCCGTGCCGGAGACCGTTCCAAAGTTGTAATACATGGGTCCATTGCCGGAGACCGTTCCAAGACGGTAATGCATGGGTCCCGTCCTGCAGACCTTTCAAAGACGGTAATACATTGGTCCCGTAAATGAAACCGTTCCAAAAGGGTAATGCATGGGTTCTGTGCTGCAGACCGTTCAAAAACGGTAATACATGTGTCCATGTGCTTCAAACCGCGCCATGGCAGTAAACTTTGGCACAAGGGTCCGGTGCGGTAGACAGTTGCAAGACGGTAAACACAAGGGTCCGGTACCGCAGATCGTTACTAGACGGTTAACACAATGTTCCGATACCGCAAACAGTTCCAAGACGGTAAACACATAGGTCTGGTGCCACGGACCATTCCAAGGCGATAAACATAGATGGATCCAGTTTTTAGATGATAAACACGTGGCTCTGGTCTACTGTTAACCTTTCTTCTATTATACACTTGAACTTATATAATATAAAAAGTTCCTGTTTTATTGGCTGTATGAGGTGAATCTGAACGCCTTGTTTTCCTGAAATGTATTAAATTTTCGATTTTTAACTTTTACGTTTTATCTATTTCAGATGGCTCTACAAGGATGTAATACAACACTTCGTATTGAAAATATTAACGACCACAGCAGTATAGCTGATCCGCGCATGTTTTATAGCATTTCTTAGTGCATCTAGCAAACAATTTGTTGAATTATGAAAACAAAGACATTTTATAGATAAAATCAGAAAAGTTAATTTAGTTTTGGTATTTTCTTGGATAAAAATCCCAGTTGACCCAGCATTTCAATAGTACAAATTAGCATGTTAGTCTCTCACTATGTTTACGCCACATTCCGGAATCAGGGAAATAAAAAGCTTCGTCTGTTAAAATATCGTACATGTACCGATATGGTGTGTACTTCTAAAGACATAAGCAACATAAAACATTTGAAAGGGGCACAACTCAAAAAAACTGCAAAAAAGAGTAGATCATGAGTTATCATTTCTGTTATCAGATAAAACTATGCGGCAGCATTGAATATATTCCAAGCATTGCGTCAACAGGCGCCACCTAATCTGGATCTACCGTTACTTTTCACCCCATGGATCTACACGTTTCACCCATGGATCTACATGTTTCACCCATGGATCTACACGGTTCACCCCATGGATCTACACGGTTCACCCCATGGATCTACACGTTCACCCCATGGATCTACATGTTTCACCCATGGATCTACACATTTCACCAATTGATCTACACATTTCACCCCATGGAACTACACGTTTCACCCATGGATAGAGTTAAGGGTTAAAGTAACAAACCTGAACAATATTTCAAATGATCATTTAAGATTTATTTCAGTGATAAAAATTATGAACAAATGAAGTATTCCCTTGTTTATTAAGATACAGTGATTGTTGACAAGATTTCATTTAAAGATGTACATGCACAAGTTTAATGTGTTCTAAAATGAAGATGAATCAGTCCTGGGTACATAGCCGTATAATTAATAAAACAAGTAGTATTTTACAGAGATTAAATATAGTGCCATATTTACTTACCACTTACTTTGTTTCCTTCAGTGTACATATATCACAAACTTAATAAAAAAATTACCATCCAGGGCATGTGATTTGTGACCTTAACTGACACACAAAAATATGTAAGAATCTGTATAGGTAATTCTAACACTATTTAAAATACCCCATTATCATTATTAAAAAGAAGACATAATACATGGCATTTCATTTTGTTGCTCAATAATTTAATAATATTTCCACACATATACTAGCACAAATTTCTAAACCGCCACCTAATATAAGTAGAATTTTCTTAGTCGTCTTGTAAGCTTTTTTAAAGAAAATTGGGATGTAGAATAAAGAATATAAGACACACAAGCATCATTATGTTTTAATAAAATAATTAAACTGATGTGTATGTGACTTATATTCATTATTCTTCATCCCAATTTTCTTTAGAATAGCTTACAAGACAACTTAGAAAATTCCACTTATATTAGGTGGCGGTTTAGAAATTTGGGCTAGTATATATAAGATGACATGAATAACCCTCTACTCCATATACATCGGTTTTATTGCAAGGGGGCCTGTGTAGATCCAGATCACCCAGTAAACTTGTGTTGTTTCATCTGGATCCACACTGGGTTGAAGGTTATAAAGCTGAGTTTGGAAACCAGTCTCAAATCTCAAGCATCTGATTGGCTGAAATGGCGACTGGTCGCCATTTCAGCCAATCAGATGCTTGAGATTCGAGACTGGTTTCCATGCTCAGTTTTATAACCTTGGGCACTAATAACTCTTAAGAACAAACAGTGTAGATCCCGGTCAGACCGCCTGGAAGTGCTGGCTGGTCTGTATCTACACTGTTCACTAATTAAGATTAAAGGGATAGCATGTCATTTATGTAAGCTGGAATCTGTAAAAAAAAATTATAACTAAACTGCATAATATTTCACTTCAAAATTGAGTGCACTGCTGAATAATTTCCTACAAATTTAACTTATGCACTAAGGTAAAGAATCACATGAACAGACTCATGAAGTAGAGAAACACCAACTTGAAGCTATGTGAAATTGGGAACCTGTAGAATCCCACCTCTATCTTTCTACTGGTAGTCTGGCATTCTATTCTTTTGGGCAGAGCTTAACTCGGCTAACTGTCCGTGAAAATGATGAGAACATTATTTTTATGTTTCACATCAAATAAATAAGACTTTTATCACAGGGTTCATAAACAATATACAGATTACACAGTTTACTGCTAAAGAAAGCATTTTTTATAAATGTCTTAACAGGATTGGTTTATATTTAATCTTGCTCAATTATGTTACATCAATTAAGATACACAAAATTATAGACAGAACTAAAAAAACACTTCTATACAACATGAAATAACTTGTATTGTGATATCATTCTCATCGTACTAAAAACTATGAAAATTTATTAATTCATTTCTAAAGTATTTCAAGGGACAAACTTTGGATTTAGATAAAACAATTCAAAGGGACCTCAAACATTTTTGATAAGGTACAGAAGAACATAATATTTACAAACCAAGTGGGAGATGATTTAAAGTACACCAGGTCCCAATGTTATAAATCTGAGCATGGAAACCAGTCTCAAATCTCAAGCATCTGATTGGCTGAAATGGCTACTGGTCGTCATTTCAGCCAATCAGATGCTTGAGATTTTTTAAGACTGGTTTCCATTCTCAGTTTTATAACCTTCAGCCTAGTAAGGCAAAACACAGAACAAGACCACCATCAGAATGGAAATGCAATGGGATCTCTTTCAAGTGGTTAAATTCTTCGAACTAGAAAAGATGAAAATGAAATTTTGAAATAAATTGTACACAACAAATAAGAAAAAAGAGGAGACTCGGTTTGATTTCCCTGTTTATGGTCAGTAATAAAAAATGCATATTATTCTGACACGACCTTACCCTGGGCTGAGCGCGAACCAGTATTTCCACAAGTAAACAGTACAATTTAGATCCATCCCAAATGACGGTGTACTGCATTTTGATCCTGCTGAGGTTTTTATGAACAGCAATCCATTTGTTTATAGCAGTGCTCTTTTCTACTCCATGGCTTTATTAAAGTTATTGAGAATGTAATACACAGAACCAAGTGAAGCTGAGCAGCATCAATTGACTGATTTTAAAACATTGCAAGGAGTATTATTTAAAATGGAGTGGAAACCCATCACAATCAAAAATACTGAGCTGACAAAAGAAAGGTGCAGATTTACAGGAATTAATTCTCAATTTTATAATTTTATGAACTGAATTTATTTAAAAAATTAAAAAAAAAAATTAAAACCAACAACTTTTTTTTAAGATTCTCTTACATGTGGAAATCAACAAAGCATGAACAGCTGTCATTATTAAAAGCAATAATTACTATTTTGTAGCATAATTCCAATTGTGTATGCAATTTTGGTGTGTGACATATTAATATTAGGACAAAATCAGCCCCTGAAATGCCTTATGAAGACGATAATCATTTTTGAGATCTCATACACTTGGTTAAATGAGTCTGGAAACCAGTTTTCCTTTAAAAAGAGTTGACTTGTTAAGCATTATGCCCAACACACTGGAATCTCACGTGTTTTCTGAAGTAAAATCTGAAAAGTTTGGCTACTCCTTAATTGCTTAATTTATTTCGGGGACACCCTCTAAAATCTCAATAACTTATCTGTCAATCATTCGAGCAAGAAATGCTTGTATTTTAACCGTTCAACTTTGTAAATTTTTAAAAAACTATTGCAGCTAACTTTTGGCATAAAAAATTTGTTGAAAGCTATGACTTGTTACTAGTAGCATGTTCTAGCAGCTTGCGACAATTCACAACTTGAGCTACATATGTGTGTCATTCATGACAGCTATGGACCGGGATCAACACATTGTCAGATCAAGATCTAGTCAATTAACCCTTTGCTCCATAGGTATGGCTTTTATCACACGGGCAAACAGTTTAGAACCAGATCAGCTGATGTCCTCTGATCAGGAACTAAACTGTTCACTTTTTCATATATTAGGTTATATAGACTGAACAAAAATAAAAAGTATCCACTTTTTATGCTTATATTCTCATTAACATATTTCATTTACTCATGAACGCTTTGAATGATGTTTTTTTAGTTAATCTCAGTTGTTTTTAAGTTAAATTGTTCATGAATAAAAACTTCCACACCAAGACCTGAGAAACTGCCAATCGAATAACAATAAATCATGGATTCCAAAACACTACATATTCAATTTAAAGGGAGGTAATTGGAAATGGTTGGAATTTCTAGCGTTGTTTATCGAGGACCAGTTGTGTTATTGGTGAATATTTTGTGATTTTATTTATCCACAAGAGGCAGAGAGAGTGATTCAATTCAAATAAATGTGAATATTTCAAAGAATCGCTGACATTTTACTGAAACCCTTATTATAACAAAGGGAAAGATAACTAAGTTGTGGCTGCAGATTTTCAAGAATACTTAAACCCTTTGCAATGATAACAGACAAGCAAATTTGTACGCATATAGAATTTTGAGTTTTCGTTTTCAAATTTTACAAAGTTTAAAATAGGAAAGTGGATACTTTTTATTTTTGTTGAGTATACATGTATTAACAAGAGGTGAACAGTGAAGATCCAGATCAGATGGCATGCAAGTGCTGGCTGATCTAGATCCATGATGGTCACACAAGTTCTAAAACCCATACAGTGCCCAAGGTTATAAAACTGAGCATGGAAACCAGTCTCAAATCTCAAGCATCTGATTGGCTGAAATGGCGACTGGTCGCCATTTCAGCCAATCAGATGCTTGAGATTTGAGACTGGTTTCCAAACTCAGCTTTATAACCTTGGTGCCAGGTATACATGGAGTAAATGGTTAACATATCAGCCAGTGAACTTCTACCAAAATATCCCTGTGCACAATGAACGGACTAGCTTGTTTAAAATAAAGGCAAGTGTTTTAGGTCAACGGCATTTTTTCTTTAAAGCAATAAAGTTTTTGTTAATTATACCAATAAATAAAAACAATAATGCACGTTTTACATGACAGACATTTTTGTATTATCTTTCAATGAAATCAGTAAACACTGGTTAGTTTTTTAAGTATTTGATCCTAAACAACACTTACACATGTACTGTCAACAATATAAAATCATATCTGTCACAAAGCACCTTTAAATAAAAAAGTGTACATTCAATTCATAAACAACATTAAACCTGTGGCTTGAAAAATAGTACCAAAAAATATAGTACACATATCACATATAACCCGATATCACCTATCAATATTTTCTCAACTAAATGTATAACATAAAATAAAAATAATACAAGGTTAACAAATAACTTTTTGTAAATACATAAAATGTAACACAAAAAAACCTTTAATGAATATTATTGCCTCAAACAAGTAGAACCAGGACTTGAATGCACATTTCTGAAGTGTGAGGTCACAGTGAGAAAGACTGTTAGATAACAAATACAAACATTGTGAGGTCATATCACAAGCCAGGTGCAAAACTGTTCAAACATTTAACAGAATTAACCCTGTACTTCATATATATGCCTTTAATGTGTGACCAGTCTAAATCCAGGGCCCAAGATCATAAAACTAAATCTGGAGATCAGTCTCAAATCTCAAGCATCTGATTGGCTGAAATGGCGACTGGTCGCCATTTCAGCCGATCAGATCCTTGAGATTTGAGACTGATCTCAAATCTTAGTTTTATGATCTTGGGCCCAGATCAGCCAGCACATCTCTACCATCTAATCAGGATCTGCACTGTTCACTTTGGTCAGAAATAACTCAATAAATAAAAAAGCGAGTAGTGTAGATCCTGATCAGTGCCCAAGGTTATAAAACTGAGCTTGGAAACCAGTCTCAAATCTCAAGCATCTGATTGGCTGAAATGGCGACCAGTCGCCATTTCAGCCAATCAGATGCTTGAGATTTGAGACTGGTTTCCTTGCTCAGCTTTATAACCTTCAGATCAGATGGCACAGATGGGCCCATGCAATAATATAATGTTATTAATCAAGTGAATTCATATTGGCCTTGTTATTGGGTCAAGGGTAGTCATATTGGCCCGAGGCTTATATATGGAGGAAAGGGTTAGTTTAAGTTTAGTTTAAACTTATTTATTTTACATCGATTGTGAAACAAGTTATTCCAACTTATATTAATCACGCTCGATGACTGCTTCCTGGGTTTCCAACCAGTACTCGCGTCGAATGTGGATTGAGGAAACTGCTGACGAACCTCATCCCCGATGGGACTCGAACCCGCAGTCTCCGGATCTGGAGTCCGATGCTCTACCCCTAGACCACTGATCTTCCTTAAGAAGGAAATAGATTAGTGCTGTAATGATTTGTAAAGATATTATGACTTCTTACACCACACAAAGAATATGAGTCACAATCTATGACTTACATGACAATTTATGAATGAGAAATCAAGCAATTGGGAACATTTCACTACTAAAATAAGTACTAAAATAAAATATAATTTATAAAATTATAGTTATGTGGATATGTATGGTATGCAAGACAAAGTATCTATCAAGTATCTGGTGGTGACAAACTCTGGCCCTCAGAACACTGGTTTTTGACATTCATGACCACCCCCCAGAAAAGGTTTCGTCAGACCTTATTTTCACATCCAAACATTGTATGTGTGAAATGAACTTATATTCCTGTGCACCTAATATACACAAAAATCAAGATGAAATTCTGATGAAAAATTCTATGAAATACTGTGATAAGCTATTGATTAAGATGCCTACATGATGATATGGTATTCATTAAAAAAATGCGGCAGGTCTATTATACATCTGAGAGTGCCATTAATGACATCAAAATACAGGGCTGAAGGTTATAAAGCTGAGCATGGAAACCAGTCTCAAATCTCAAGCATCTGATTGGCTGAAATGGCGACCAGTCGCCATTTCAGCCAATCAGATGCTTGAGATTTGAGACTGGTTTCCAATCTCAGCTTTATAACCTTGGGACCAGGTTATTTATCAAGAATTACAATTTCAAAGTGAATATATATCAGATAAACAATACATTTTTTGATGATTCTAATACACTCATTGATTACAGTATAACAGTTATACATGTCTCAGATGATCTAGAAAACACTATTTGAACACAAATCCTTCACCCTACATCAAATTAACACACTTATTTTTCAAAGATGATACTTGCCTGATTAGTCTAGTTAACAAAATTCATTTAAGACTTTAAACATTCCTCAAATGGAAGGGTATGTTTCAAAGATTCCCTCAAATTGGAGGGCATGTTTATTGTTATTTTGGCCATTAATATGAATTAAGCAGCTACTAAGGCTATCTTTACTGAGAAACATATCACAAAACTTCACTGACTGATCTAAAAAAATAAAGTTCCGGTACCATTTCAAAGCCAATACATTGTTGCCATAAATGGCATTAAATTATGCACATTTTGGTATGTTTGTTTAAGAAATATATATTTTTTAACTTCTGAACCCAAAATAAAAATGTTGCCATAATACATTTGTTGGTATAAATTTGCTTTTGGGTATGACCTATGATAAATAAACAATCTGTGTTTGAAATTTGAATTAAGATTATTTTTTTTCTGTCATTTTGAGTTCAAATTGGGATGAAAATACAAATTTTGTGTTTGAAATACAAACTGAGTTTACTGTGTTTTTATCATGTTCCAGCATCGTTGTTTAAATCCTTAAAAATCAGGTGAGCTTTGTGCATTAAGGGTTGAAGATGGAGATCAGTCTCAAATCTCCAGCATTGATTGGTTGAATTTGAGCTTAGTCTCCATATTGACCAATCAACTGCTAGAAATTTGAGACATACCTCCAGTCATATGTTAGTGACTTCGGGTACAGAGTATAAAACATTGCTGTTATAGTCTTCAAACAATAAAAACACAGGTGATAAAACAAACATTTGGGAACTTTAAATAAAAATATAAATACATATAGATCTTCAAAGTTAATATGTTGAATGCTCTTCTCTACCTTTACTGTATCGATATGCCCTTTATCCCATAGGTAACTAGTGTAGAACCAGATCAGCTGACACACCCATGTCATCTTATCAGAATATACACTGTTTGTTTCTTTGCTGAAGAAATTATCAATGAATCTAAGAGCAACCAGTGTAGATCCTGATCAAGTGACACTGATGTGCTGGATGATCTGGATCTACACAGTTTACCCACATAAACATGTATGGATGACGGGTTAGGCCTGGAATTCTGGCTTACATTACATCAGCAACCAGTGTAGATCCAGTCAACCTGCACTTTCCTGCAGTCTGATCTGGATCTACACTGACTGCTTTAAGAGTCATCAGATTATGTATGACCAGGATGCAAACTCGATAGGTCCAGATCAGTGCCCAAGGTTATAAAGCTGAGCATGGAAACCAGTCTCAAATCTCAAGCATCTGATTGGCTGAAATGGCGACCAGTCGCCATTTCAGCCTATCAGATGCTTGAGATTTGAGACTGGTTTCCATGCTCAGCTTTATAACCTTCAGGCCAGACTACATGGATATTGAGGCTGATCAAGACCTAAACTGATGGCTCTACACTGTAATTGAAGGCATATCACATGGGAAATGGTCAAGTTAACATCTTTGCAATTCTAAGTCTTTATGAGTCTTTCATAAAACAATGAGAACACTGTTGTATATCAAGTCTTGGAATAAACTTGGAACTTTATGAACAGTCCTCATATATTTCATGTGTAACTAGTTAAGATTCAGATCACCCCACTCCTCAGTAGATTCTGATCATGTTTATCTCAATATCTCTTGGCTTATTAGATTATTTCTTACAAAAAAGTTAACAGTTTGCAACAGGGCTGAAGGTTATAAAGCTGAGATTGGAAACCAGTCTCAAATCTCAAGCATCTGATTGGCTGAAATGGCGACCAGTCGCCATTTCAGCCAATCAGATGCTTGAGATTTGAGACTGGTTTCCATGCTCAGTTTTATAACCTTGGGCACAGATCAGCCTGCATATTTGTGCGATCTGATCTGGATCTTTATTAATTACATTCAGGATGTCAGCCATGCAAAAAGAGTAAACCATATTCAATCTATTTTGATCAGTGGTTACCAACCTTGTATTGTATTTCTACAAGCATGTCTAAGATATGTCCGTACATTTCTCAAAATAGCAGATTTTACCATGTCTAAACAAAAGCTAATTATTTCATCTTTTCATAAATAATCATCAGAACTAAAGTCCTTTCTAAAACTAAGTACCATAGTTCACAAAATTTATGGAAGCATAATTAACATGAATTCCTAGTTTACTTCTGATCTATTTGTTCACCACAGTTTTGGCAGGGTCATTTTCATGAAGCCTGGGTCCTTCCGACATTCCCAGTATTTACCATGATAAGTGTAATGATCTTTTCCTTTCTTTATTTCTTTCCTGCAATTAAAAATATGTTTTGATCAAATATTTTGGTATCACCAACATTTAATCATTATTACAACTTTTACCACATGGGCAAACAGTGTAGATCCTGATCAGCATGCTGATTTATGAAGTCTGATCAGTGCCCAAGGTTATAAAACTGAGCATGGAAACCAGTCTCAAATCTCAAGCATCTGATTGGCTGAAATGGCGACCAGTCGCCATTTCAGCCAATCAGATGCTTGAGATTTGAGACTGGTTTCCAAACTCAGCTTTATAACCTTGGAGCCAGGATCTACACTATCTGCTTTTAGATTTTCTGAACGAATGATGGGTCATAATATATTAATACTATGTAACTATTACTTGATTATCTTTACTTTAGTACAATTAGTCCGGCTGAAGGGGATTTTGGCCCGGCTTTAAATAGAGGTTTATAGCGAATGCTGAGAACCATGTGGCCCGGCTTTATATATAGATCGTTGAGTAATGAACGGGAACCATGTTGTTTGTACGTTAAGTTCAAGGTCGAGCTATTTATAATTGAGTATATGTATATATAGATTATATAAATAGATCGATGAGTCGGTGTTTTCTTTTAATTATGCGAATTGAAAGTTAATTGTTGTAAGCAGTTACAGAAAGAGTGTACATGTAGTAAGAGACATTGTTCAGATAGTTATTCTTGGATGATACTGAAGTTTGTGTTCTGTTTACGAATATTGGCAATCCTATGACTTGATTTTTGGCGCGTGAATGTGACCTATATATGATGGTTCTTTGTTTACAAATGTTTCTGAAGTTGAAATTGAAGGTTCTAGTTGGTTTCTGTTTTACAAGAAGGCGATTTCGTGTCTATAAAGTAAATAATGATTGTATAACCATTTTTGTAGGTCTTTTTCTGTTATTCAGAATAATTGTGACTCATCCCCCATCCTATCCCATCCCCCAGCCCCCCCCCTCCCCGGGGCCCTGGTTTACGGGATCAAGATGCTGAATATAGAAAGTTAGTATAGATTTTTCATCCTGAAAGTACCAAAGAAATTGCCATGTACGTGGTAGGACAATTTTGAAAGATACTCTTGAATTTAAATAGAGCAAATTCATTGTAATGTGGTTAGTGCTATAATAATCAGATAGTGTTTAACTTCAAGGTAACTCCTTCATGAAAATTAAATGTTGGCATAACTGTCCACAAAGTGCAAGGTCTAACATTATCTTCAGCTGCTGTTGATATTGGGAAAACGATATAACAAGACGGAATGGCTTACATAGCTCTCAGTAGAGTATCTACTTACGAAAATCTACAATGACAATAATGAAAAATCAGTTACATTTATGAAATTTTGAGTGCTCTTAACGATCCACTACACTCCTCCTTGTTCGACCATTGATTTAAAAAAAAAGTATCAAAGTAAACAAAATTAACATTCATTTGTACAAAAATGTTGCAAAGAGGAGTGTAGTAAATCCTTAAATGTGAGTAATTATTTTGTATCCTAAATTGAATACATATCAACACATATAGTTCTGTAAATTCTTCATCATAATTCATGTTACTACAGCAACCATCTCTTCCACTTTTTTCTAGCTAGTTTTTTATTATATTTAAAAGGAAATCTTTTCAATTCTTTTGTTTTCAAATCATTCACTACATTGACTGCAAACTTGTAAATTTTCAGCAAACAAATTTCATCATAAATCCCATTCCATACCAATTCCGGTATACTTCATTTCAAACTGCACTCCTTGTATACAACGCGTTCCACAACTACATGTAATATACAAGCACATCCTTCAACGTTCAATACCCTTTGCCAATAAAAGACAACAATACAGTAGCACTTTAAAATTCTTTCTTTGTTTAAAAACAATCCATCACCTGCATGAACTCTTACACCTAACATCTAACTTCTTTTAAGGTAGTCTAACTGTAATGATTTCCCGCGCTTTTTTCTCGAATGTCGGGAATACTCGGTTAACTGTCGCTAACAGTCGACAATAATCGATGTCGCTTCGGTTACTATCGGCTCTGACGAGTAGCGTCGGAAGTCACCGAAAGCGAGCCAATGTTTGACGACGTCGCAAATTTATGCGCGGGAAAGCATTACAGTTAGACTACCTTAAATTCAGGGTGGTCTTAACAAGAGGTTGTAATGTATACATATTTCTGATGAAACTCTAGAGATGTCCTATTTGATTAATTGTGGATATTACCATCATGGCTTAATTTTCTTTTTCTTGCTCTAATTCAAATCCCCATGAAAATACATTTCTGACCAGCCGAAACAAAAACCTCCCACTCTGACTTCAAACACTGCAAGCAATACTGTATCAGTACTTATTTTGGCGGGGGTTTACTTTTGGCTACATTGGTAGTCAGGGTCAACTGCGCCAAATTAAAACACTGCCAATAAATATCACTGTCAATTCATCACACCGCCATTTTAATCTAGAAGGTAGACAACTATGATACACTTGTACATATAATGTTGCAGTTTTCTCAGTGTTAAACAAGAAGATTATAATGAGAATATGTCCTGAATCAAACAAAGCAATCTATTATTGGGTAGCTGTGATAATGTTTTCACACTAGTATTATAATTGAATATTGAATGTAAATGTTTAACACTGAGACAAGAAAGAACTTATGCAATGTCAACATTTTACGATAAATAATTGTTATGAAATTAGATTCAATTAGCAAAATCAGGAAAATAAATGCAGTCAGTCAACTTCCAGACAACAGTATAATATTTTATTTTAAACAAGACCTTTTCTTCATTAGTTTTTTTTGACAGTCTGTGTTAACAGCAATTTTAGACACGCCATTTTTTATCTAGGGTTTTATTTTGGCGGTCTGGTTTGTTTTTGCCAATTTATGACCCCAACAATTTAAAACACTTCAAAATACACTATAATTTGACCCCTCAAATATTAAGCACTATACAGTACTTATAATTGTATGTGTGAACTTACTTGAACCACTGAGGTAAGTACTCTTCCTTGTTCGCCTCTCGTTTCTTCCTGGCCTCCCTCTGCAGACCCTCAATACGAGACTTCTCTTTCTCTGCTTCCATGATCTTCCCATCTTCTAACAATCTGAAATATCACTTTCACCAATAATGACTGTGATAGAAGCAGAGCAGCATTCATACAGGGACAGTGTTTCTGGCTCCTGGCTCCAAGGTAAAAAAAAACAGAGTATGGAAACCATTCTCAGATTTAATGCATTCGATTGGTCAGTTCTGACATAATTTTCAAATTCAACCAATCAGATTACTTGGCATTTTTTCAGTGTTATAACCTAGAATACAGACAGGGATGACATCCTTCTGTGATGTTCTTTGGCTTTAAAGAACTAGGAGCCTCTGCTTGATATATAAAGATAACTGCAGTTGGTTTCATGAATAAGGGGAGATAATGTGTGTGTACAAATACATTTATAGCCCAGACTAAAATATTAAATCTTGTGCATCGACCTGGGTCTACAGTCAATAAACAAATTAAAAACAATAGCTGTCACTGGAAATGGATATATGCCCCCGAAAAGTAGCTATGCAATCAAATTGGTATACATATACAATTGAATTTGAACAGAGCAATTACTATATGCAGCCCTTTGGGATGCATAAAGAATACCACCCATAACTCTTTATGAATGGAAACATTTCAGGAAAGATTAGTTATACATTGTGAGTGACTGGAAACTAACCTCTGGTCTGGCCTCAGCCTGGAATCTGTGGGAGCGAGAAAAGCAGACTCGTCTGGAAGTATCTCATTCAGTTCCATGGCAAATCGTGAAAACCCATAGTATAACTCGTAATCTTCTGGCATGGTGCCTGAAAATTAGATTCTAATGTTTATATAACTTCCAATATTTGATTTAGGCTATATGATTATAAAAGCTTGTATGCTTGTATAATAAAAGTATGTGTAATACATTGTAAACTGTTGATAATAAGTGTTGTTATTACTTTTACCTTGCAATAGTAATCAGAGGAATGTTTTCTTCTATTTTTTTACATTTGTTTTAGTCTACCAACAATTTAATGAAATTGTACAAAGACAAGTGTTTTACACCTGTACATGAGTGTAAGACTATGAGGCCTAAAATAAAATATTGTTTGTTTCCCCATCCACGACCGACCCGAAAAAATCGGCGTGACTCGAAAAATTTTATCGCCGAAACCTAAATAATGTTTTTTTTATTTGGTACTAAAACCTGGAGACGAAAAATGCGTTTATTTGTAACCAGTTTCATTACGAATCTGGATGACTTGGTCTTTTGCAGAAAGGCATTCATCTACATTTATAATCATGTAAACTTGGTACATATTCAAATTTTATAGTTTTGTAATTCTCCTTGGAGTTATTCTATATGTGGATCATTCTTAAAAAACTTTCAAATAAAAAATATTTTGACCTACCTACCTACCCATACTTCATCTGCCTGGGTCGGGATGGGGAAACAAAGAATATTTTAAGTCTGGCCTGACTGCTAGGGCTATATTATGAAAGTAATTTATTCCTATACCACTGCTGTGGTTTTCATTTTTATCAAATACATTTTAAGCCAGTCTAAGCTATATGGGATTATCAAGGCAAATAAGAAGGAAAATGATTTTGAAGAAAACAGTTTTTTGAATTCTTTATTGTCCACCTATTTTAACCAATAGTAACCAAGTATTATAGGTTTAATTCCCAAGATTGTGATACATGTAGTAGATTTCGTGCTAGCAGCCTTAGAAGCTTAAATGGTAGAGTGTTGGCATGGTAAGCCTGAGATTCTAGGTTTGAATCCTGGTCGAGACTACTCATTCAAACTCGAATCTGCCACATTCATATATTGTACATCCTTATTAGAGTATACAAGGAACAGGTACAGGGGCAGATCCAGATGGGGTTCAGTTGGGTTAATCGAACCCCCTGTTTAGGCAGCGTTTCATTTCAATTGGGATTCTTGGCCAGAAAGTTGGAAATTATCATGAAACTACCCAGACTGCCGTAAACGAACCCCTTTATGGAAATGTCAGATCAGACCCTGAGATGACAGGATAAAGCTGAATGTTTACCAGGCCTCCATATACACCTGGCTGATGGTGCATGGCCACAGTACAGTGCTTCATTCCACAGTCCAAACAAGTTGTGTACAACCTTGCCTTCAGGATTCACAATGGTTCCATACACTTCATGACGTTTGTCTGACTGGTAGTAGTGACTAGCCTGAAACAACAATCAATTAGAATTGCAGTACATGCATAACATTTATATGTGTTTTAATGCATGATGTGTAACCAGTGTAGATCCAGATCAGCTGGAACATTCATGCTGTCTGATCAGGATCTCCACTGATTGCATCTTGGTCAGAAATGAATTTTGATAAATCTTAAAGCAAACAGTGTAGAACTTGATTAGACAAAACCGAGTGCCAAGGTTATAAAGCTGAGCATGGAAACCAGTCTCAAATCTCAAGCATCTGATTGGCTGAGATGGCGACCAGTCGCCATTTCAGCCAATCAGATGCTTGAGATTTGAGACTGGTTTCCATGCTCAGCTTTATAACCTTGGGCACGAGATGCTGACTAATCTGCATCTACACTGTTTACCAATGCAATAAATGTGTATCTATGGACTGAAGGGTCGAAGCATGAGCACATCACTTACATATTTTTCAGGCCTTAAAAAATCTTAAGCCGTAACGCTAGGACTTCAATTCTTTTACTTATACTTCTAGAAACAGTCAAAACTGTCTTCCATTACCAATCAGGGGAAAACCCAATAGTGGTCTTTGAGGCAGATGGTCTTTCTTCACAGGTGAGTTTGTTCTTAAATCAGTCTTTTGGACTTAACAAAATGTGGTATTGATCCATGGTTGGTTTTTGTTTACTAGTGGTCTTTACAACTGGTTAGACTGTATTCACATTTCCACCAAAATATGCTAATGGACAAAAGTCTTGTCTGGTCTACAATTTGCAACACATTACTCTACCAGCAGTACTGGCTAAAATTCCAGAATTCTTTTTTCATTGAATCCATATAAATATCCTCTTTTTCATCAATACCAAATTTATAACTGTGCGATAAAAAGATGGTATTTTAACTTGTGACGGACAAGACTTTTGTTAGTGAGTACAAAAAGGTTTGAAAACAAAGTTTTTTGAATGGATTGTTGAATAGCAGCAGTTTATTTAACAGCATATGGTGGTTTAGATTTTACAGCAATTGTTTGCAGGCAGATATTTTGCTAGGACTTGTGCAATGTTTTTTCACATAAAATCCAGTCTTAAATAAAGCCTTTATTACAATAAAAACCATATAACAATACAGTGTCTTTACGAGAATCACTGTTTTAGGTCTCCAAACCATGAAAGTTCTACCGATGTAGTAAAGGGTTAAATACCTTGGTAAAAGTCAGTCTGCATACAATGTTTCCATTAGTGATAGTCATTTCTCCAAACTGGTCCACCCAGCGCTGACCACCCAGGATATTGTGGACACAGGTGGTCACTTTGTTCCACCGATAATGGTCTTTGAACCTAGAAAACACAACATAGAATAAGGTTACATTGCCATGTTTGTTTTTTCCTACACTTTACTTAAATAGTGGGCACAAATTTCAAAGGGTCTCTGTGCTAACTGTCAAATGAATGCATGTATTTTCCTGGATAAAACTGTTCATGAAAAAAGAAGTAGGAACTTCTAACATTGAGAATGCAAAACAGTAAACCTCAAAGCAGTTTTGCTGGTTCAGCTAGTCATTCTTACATATTGTATATAGTGTCAGTCTCTTTCTTCTTGGTTTCCATTGGAGACCATGAGGGAACAAACAAGCAATAAACGTTTCACATCTCTGATGGGATTGATTGGTAAATGGGGACATGTCTTGTTCACATCTTGTGATGGTTTACATTGCCTGTTTTACTTTCAATCACCAAGGTCATTTCTGATTTTTTTTATACCACTGCTCTATGTTTAAAGTACTGATAAACAACCAAAAAACGTTTCACATCTCTGATGGGATTGATTGGTAAATGGGGACATGTCTTGTTCACATCTTGTGATGGTTTACATTGCCTGTTTTACTGTCAATCACCAAGGTCATTTCTGATTTTTTTATACCACTGCTTTATGTTAAAAGTACTGATAAAAATCTGTGACTTACTTAGGCAACACTAGATTGACAACCCCCATGGGTTGGATCTCCATTGACTTTCCCCAGAACTTTGTCTTTATTTGGACGTCTAAAATGTAACAGGAACAAGTTTGGTTATCGTAAATCATTCGCGCTTGAAGGGATACATAGTTCTGCAGTTAGCAAAAACCTGCTGGTTTTCTGCAGGAATAAAATTGCACACTTATAATACTTAAAGAGCAGAACACATGATTGAATTTTCCCTATGTCTGCAATCTGCTGTATAAGCAAAAGCTATGTAACAAAGTTATTAATGCAATTAAATAAGTAACCCTTTGATCCATAAAACCATTTTTTAACACATGAATTTAAAAGCAAACCGTTTAGATGCTGATAGGACAGCTTGGATGTGCTGGCTGATCTGGATCTATACTGTTCTCACATGTGATAAAAGGCGTATATATGGGGGATAGAGTATAATATTATCTTTACTACAGAAGATAGATTACCTTGCCAGAGGGTAAAATTCTTAGAATCACAGTAACATGCAGATATTGGTGGATGATGGCTCACCTGAAAATGCAGAAAACCCACAAATTTAATTTTAAAACAAAAGGCAATTCAACACTGTCTGACAAATGTCCATATTAACCTAGACTTTATCATTTGCTGTATTGGTAGCTTCTGTGTAGACAATGTACAGGATTGAAAATACCTGATAGTGTCATTTCAATTTAGAATTTATCCTAGTAACAAGAGTGCCAAACTGACACAAAATATGCCCTTCAAAATGCTGATCATCAAAGTTGCGTAATGATCCGATGAAAATTATTCGACTTGGCTGGTTATAGAACTTGGTCGAGATATTATGCCCACCAACATATGCACCAAGTTCGATAAAGACCGGATGAAAACTCTTTGACTTTAGAGAGAGGAAACAGTAATTTTGGACAATTCAAGGGCCATAATTCAGGAGTGCCTGGGGGGATTTGGCTGGTTATAGAACTTGGTCGAAATATTATGCCCACCAACATATTCACCAAGTTTGATAAAGACCAGATGAAAACTCTTTGACTTAAGAGCGGAAACCCAAATTTTGGACAATTAAAGGGCCATAACTCAGGAGTGCCTGGGGGGATTTGGCTGGTTATAGAACTTAGTCGAGATATTATGCCCACCAACATATGCAACAAGTCCGATAAAGACCGGATGAAAACTCTTTGACTTTAGAGAGAGGAACCAGTAATTTTGGACAATTAAAGGGCCATAATTCAGGAGTGCCTGGGGGGATTTGGCATGTTATAGAACTTGGTCGAGATATCAAGCCTACCAACATATTCACCAAGTTTGATAAAGACTGGATGAAACTTCTTTGACTTAGAGAGCGGAAACAGTAATTTTGGACAATTTAAGGGCCATAATTCAGGAGTGTCTGGGGTGATTTGGCTGGTTATAGAACTTGGTCGAGATATTATGCCCACCAACATATTCACCAAGTTTGATAAAGACCGAATGAAAACTCTTTGACTTAAGAGCGGAAACCCAAATTTTGGACAATTAAAGGGCCATAACTCAGGAGTGCCTGGGGGGATTTGGCTGGTTATAGAACTTAGTCGAGATATTATGCCCACCAACATATGCACCAAGTCCGATAAAGACCGGATGAAAACTCTTTGACTTTAGAGAGAGGAACCAGTAATTTTGGACAATTCAAGGGCCATAATTCAGGAGTGCCTGGGGGGATTTGGCAGGTTATAGAACTTGGTCGAGATATTAAGCCTACCAACATATTCACCAAGTTTGATAAAGACTGGATGAAACTTCTTTGACTTAGAGAGCGGAAACAGTAATTTTGGACAATTCAAGGGCCATAATTCAGAAGTGTCTGGGGTGAATTGGCTGGTTATAGAACTTGGTCGAGATATTATGCCCACCAACATATTCACCAAGTTTGATAAAGACCGGATGAAAACTCTTTGACTTAAGAGCGGAAACCCAAATTTTGGACAATTTAAGGGCCATAACTCAGGAGTGCCTGGGGGAATTTGGCTGGTTATAGAACTTGGTCGAGATATTATGCCCACCAACATATTCACCAAGTTTGATAAAGACCGGATGAAAACTCTTTGACTTAGAGAGCGGAAACCCAAATTTTGGACAATTAAAGGGCCATAATTCAGGAGTTCCTGGGGGGATTTGGCTGGTTATCGAACTTGGCCGAGATATTATGCCCACCAACATATTCACCAAGTTTGATAAAGATCGGATGAAAACTCTTTGACTTAGAGAGCGGAAACCCAAATTTTGGACAATTAAAGGGCCATAATTCAGGAGTGCCTGGGGGGATTTGGCTGGTTATCGAACATGGCCGAGATATTATGCCCACCAACATATTCACCAAGTTTGATAAAGATCGGATGAAAACTCTTTGACTTAGAGAGCGGAAACACTGTGGACGCCGCCTGCCGCAGGTGTTCCCATAATACGTCCCTTTTTTCAAAAGGGCGTATAAAAATTCATAGTGAATAATCAATCTTGCACACAACTGGCATTAAAGAAATTGATGGAAAGCAAAAAGAAACTAGAATTATCACTGAAAGTGATTAAATACCCCCACATGTGTGCTTGATAATTGAACTGGGAATGCTTCGAATCAATGGCATAATGTGCTCCACTTTCAATCCAAGGTGTCGTCTTCACAGTAGCCACATATACAGCAAGTTTCATCACAATATCTCAATCCTTCTAAATTTATTGAGCAGAAATGGTTTGAATATGTTAGTAACAGTGACCTTCACTTAACTTTTATCTAACAACTGTGTGCCAAAAATAGTTTATATATGTGAAGCTTTTCATGAGAAATCATCTAGAAACAATTTTTTTCTATTTTTAGTAACAGTGAACAGTGACCTTGACCCCATCAGGCCCAATTTGAATACCAAGTTTCGTCTTCACAGACACTACCTATATAGCAATTTTCATCATAATATCTCATTCCAAATCAAAGTTATTGAGCATACAGTTTTTTTCTATTTTTAGTAACAGTGACCTTGACCCCACAGGCCTTACTTTGAATCCCAAAAGTCATCTTCGCAAAAACTACCAATACACCAAATTTCATTTAAGAATCTCATTCCAAAGTATAGTTACTGAGTGGAAACGAAGTTTTGAAGTTTAAATAACAGTGACCTTGACCTTTAACCCACAGGCCCCAAAGTCAAACCTAATTAGTATCTTGTTATGTTACATCTGTGTCCCAAAAAAATAATTAAATCTATGAAGTATTTTATGAGTTATAGTCCAGAAACAATTTTTCTATTTTAAGTAACAGTGACCTTGATATTGACCCCAAAGGCCCCAAAGTCGAACTCGACCTGAATCTTCTGATGTTACAACTATTTACCAAAAAGGATTTAATCTGTGAAGTGTTTCATGAGTTATCATCCGGAAACCATTTTTCTATTTTCAGTAATACTGACCTTGACATTGACCCCACCAGCCCCAATGTTGAACTTGACCTTTATCTTGTGATGTTACATCTATTTACCAAACAAGGATTTAATCTGCGAAGTGTTGCATGAGTTATCATCCGGAAACCATTTTGCTATATTTAGTAACAGTGACCTTGACACTGACCTCACCAGCCACAAAATCGAACTTGACCTGTATCTTATGATAATATACCTGTGTACCAAAAATTATTTAATTCTGTCAAGCCTTTCATGAGTATCATCCGGAAACGAATAATCCGACCGACAGACCGACCACCAAGCTCACTCCTTTATACCCCCTTAAACTTCGTTTGTGAGGGTATAATAAAGGATTCCAAATGCAGAGACTGCAAAGATAGTGTGCAGTGACATGGGCATAATCAATGGGGCAGCAGTGATAGTAGTAGCAGTAGCGATTGCCCCAATATTTGACTAGCATGCAGTTATATTTAGCCTGGCTGAAACATCTGAACAAATCGAGGGTTGTCCCAATAAATCGTAGACTATTTGAATAAAAAGAAAACTACTGAACACATGTTTATGCAAATTTCACTGTTAGTTAAGACATCATTTGGTAATTTGTAAACGAAATATCAAAGAAAAATAGATTATCATAAAGAAATTGGAAACATTTTAACAGGGCGACCTATCGACAAGTGGCGCACGTCGCAACGTCATTACAATGCTCACACTGCATACCGTTACTCCTTCCTGAAGAACTCTTCAGCATGTTTAATACACTCACGGTGTCTGATCTCCCGACTATTAAATAAATTAATGTAACACTCTGTTGAAAGACTTTTGTTGAAGGCCAAGATTTCTGATATAGTCTCAGATCTCAAATTTGCGATCTATGAGCCCGAAAAACACACAACGTCTACCGGAGCGAGTTCTGGCGCGTACGGGGGATGACTGATTCCGAGTATTATTTCCGTTTCACGATGCGAAACTTTCTGTGCCACTTTTCTATTCCAACGCTCTAGATATGAGGATGCATTTAACTTGTTTTTATTCCTTAAGCGCGTCTTTTGGCGTCAATTCGCTTTATCACAATATTGGATGATCAAAATGTGCGCCGCAGCTTCTTCAAACGTCGCGATTTTCGTTAGAAGTTAATATTTACTCATTAGCATTAAACAAGCACTAATCTTATACAAATTATGGCAACTTTTTGAAAATTTGCGGATTGATTTCAGAATGATCACCAATTAAGGCAACATAAACAATTTGCGTCTAAAATAGCACTATGTAATGTAATAACTGTTTACAGGCTCTCCAGCAGTATGTTATGAAAAACTAGGAGAAAACTAGGAAGCAACAGCACAAAAAACTAGGAGAAAACTAGGAAAAACTAGGAAGAAATTGTAAAAAACTAGGAGCTATTTAAAGTTATCGCTTTACCGTGTCATCTTTGCATATATAAATTTACCATTCATGCAGATTCAGAGGCTGATGAGCTGACTACTTCCTTGCTAAATCAGGTCTGGCTTACTGTTGTCAAACATAAACCAATGTTTTTTATTCATTAATAAACATTAACAATTAACAAACCAGAGTTAACCTGTTAAGTTCTTAAACATTCATATTCATATATATACACGATAATGACTGCTGTATATACTGTTATAGTCCTTTCCGATAAGGGTTGTTATCTCCCTTGGCAAATTACCGTTCCTTTGCGCTCTTTAGCGTGGAGTTAGACAGTTTACTTTTAGGTAGTAATACGCACAGTGTTCAACAAACATTTTAGAAACAATGCCAAGTGTTATAAATACCTGTCATTTTGCCATTATCTTAATAAAAAAATTAACTATTTGAATAATGTACATAAATGTAAGTACATCAGTTTTTTTAAGTTATATATAATTTTATACATACAGCTACATGAGTGCTTCAGGAGAAATTATAAAAAAAATCCTGAAAATTATGCTTGCGATTTGGGTCCATCATTTGGACCACTGTTGTGTCCAAGGTAAAGCCCTGGCCAGGGGGGCCAGAGGCCCCCAGAAAATATTAAATTAAGCAGTAAGCAAGAACTGAAACTGTGTTTTCCAGGTAAAACAACTTGTCAGGTCAAAAAATAATTCTGTGGGACCCGTACTTAATTGTCTTGGCACAGCACTTATAATAAGCAACAACCGGAATATCAGGTTTCCTTAACCAAACTTCCTATTTGTCACCCAGTTTATTGACTCCTCTAGCCAGTCCCTATTACATTTATTTTAATATACTTTGTAGCAATTTGGAAACAAAACTTGATGTTTGAAACATTATCTTTCTTTTTTGTAGCTAATTATAGACTACATGTTTTTAATCAAAGACGGCCATATTATCACAGATACTTTGTAATGACAAATTTCATTAAATTTTGATGAAGTAAATCTAAATTATATCAGCCAATCAAATGAGTTTTTAGAAACACAAGACTTTGTAAGATAAGCACAACTTTATTTGAATTTAGATTTATATCTTTGTCATAGGACTGACTATGCCCCAAACAACTGATTTACATGATTTGGAAAACAACCTCTCCAGGCTAAGATACAATTGGAAATTTCTCTAAACTCAGGGCTTTTTTCCTTCTTTAGTAGGGGCCGTTTATGGATGCCTTTCCCTCAGACAATTTCTTTAAAATCATGCAGTTTTCCCCAAAAAGTGACTTTAAATCAGGTTTTTTTCATTTCTCTTCTGATTAAAAATGATGTTATTTTCCTCAATATTATAGGCCATGGGCCCCTTCCCCTGGCAGTGAAAAAAAGCTTTTTCATTAATTATTCAATCATTTTCATTTTTATCTCTTTCTCATGTCATTTATATCTTCTACGCATTTGTTAATTGCAACTGTTACTTAGTTAAGATTTACTTTTGCCTCATCACTGAGACCTTGAGCAATGTCCATTTCTTTGAAATCCTTATTTTTTATAGCCTTAGATTTTTCTCTTTCAAAATCTTATTAGCCTTATCCACTTCAGCCTTTATCTCCTATTTATTTTTCTTAACCTTCTTTTCTTTATTTCTCGTCTTTCTGCTCTTTACAGCATCTAACAGGTTGTTACCAAAATGCCTAAAGTAAGTGGAGAGGTAATGCACTTAACAGCTGTGTTGTAAAAATTTAACGTTGATCAACAGTACTAAAGAAATATGTAAAATTTAAAGTTCTAATCTTTTTGTTGTTTGATTATTTGAAAACAAAGACATTAAAATTAAATAAATAACCCAAATTACATATACTTTGAAATTTGGCAACAACTTAGTTTTGTCAGCCAAAGTATTAGGATAGAGTTATAAGAGACATAACCAAACATTTAACTCACAATAAAAACAAATTGCATTGTTTCTAAATGTTGACAACACATAGTTCAAGACAACTCATTAAAATTAAGTTTTGATAAAACCTTTCCTTAGTGAACAAAGGTTAAGATGGCTGGGTTACGCAACAATGACACCAGACCACACTGCCAGCATAGGAACATGTCAACTAAACAGCTTCTGAACATCTGCTGTAAAAATACTTTGCAAAACATGATTTAAAGGATTGCAACTTGTAATTATGAAAAAAATACTTCTATATTTTAGTAAAAACTAGGAATACTAGGAGCTTTTTGTAAAAACTAGGAAAAACTAGGAGCCAATTAAAAAAACTAGGAAAAACTAGGAAAACTAGGAATGCTGGAAAGCCTGTGTTTAAAGTCAATTATTGAATTCCAAATCATGACGCTCCGTTACGTGCGCCGCCGATCCCTATCACTGTTTAATAAAGTGTATATAATTTGTTTATTTCAGTAGATTTTTCTTTGAAATTCAGCATGCTTGTTACCAAATGACATCTAAACTAACTGTGAAATTTGCTAAAAGATATATTCAGTATTTTTATTTTTATTCAAAAAGTCTACGATTTATTGGGACAACCCTCGAATGATGCCAATAAATTACATGTATAAAGACATGTTTTGCTCTTTTCATTTTATTACTGTAGTATCATTTAATATCACGGGGACCAGGTTTTGTGTATAAGCCATGAATGACTTTTGTGGTGGCATAAAAATATGCGCAGTTATATTAATCTAATAAGCAGGATAAACTTCACTGGGTTTAATTTGGTGCACGATCCTTGTGCAAATTACATGAAAATTTAATCCGCATGAAATATAATGATACAGTATACTCCACGAAATCGGGTATCGGCTAAAAGAATATATCGGCAAATGGAGTATGATTTTCAATCACAAAGCCATTTCCTATATGAACAATATAAATTTTATTGGCTATTTGGATATTGGATAAGAGAATATATTGCCAAATCAAATAGAAAATTTGCATATTTTTTTGCCAAAACTGATTGAAATAGAATATTTACATTGCCTGTTTACAGGAAATGACACCGGATGTATCGTTTATCATCAGTATCAAAGCTTATGAGACCTTTATTATTTGTCTATTAAAATTTTCTCGACAGCAATGAACATGAACAGTGAAGCCTCCGGGCAAACAAACTTTAATCTGTCACCTCTTTTAAACAGCTTATTCAATCAGGCATTAAAAAATCTGTTACAAATACACAGCTAGGCCTATCCATTATCGAGACGTTATTGGTACATGTACTTACAATAATCAACGTTCAAATTCCATTGTATCTTTTTAATTATTACATGAACTATAAATAGACACAATGCGATTGGTCACACACCAAAATAACCGAGTCAATAAATCTAGATATTGACCCGCTTTCGCTGATATTGACCTGTCTATAAATAGAATGCGAAAGTTTCCATCTTTTATATTATTTATAGTTCATGTAATAAACTATTATATATAACTATTTATAGTTTGTGTAATAAAACAGTTATTTACTTATTAGCTGGGAAATATGCTGTTGATATTGACCGCAAAAATCGTTTTAGGCTATCGCCTCGGTCAATAACGATTTTTTAGGTCAATATCACAGCATATTTCCCAGCTAATAAGTAAATAATTGTATATTATCACATAATCCGCAAAATTCTAAAACAAACAAAAAGTAATTTTCTCAAACATGTTTTAAAAACACTCATAGATTTATGTACATTTCTTTGATCTGCCTTCCCTGTTAATTTCATACGGAGACTGAATTTGATTGGCAGTCAGTATGGAGGTAAACATTGATACCAACTGCAATGAAATGCAACTTCAAAGGAAATTGTTGGCTCGTATCAAGACTGTGTTTTTTATCGGCTCTGCTTTGAAATCTTTTGATCTTCAAGAAGTGTGTATGTGACGTTTGTCATTTTTAGCTGGGTTAAATTGTTTGATGATGCAATAATAATGAAATATGATACTTGAGATGAAATTGGGATGTAGTTTATAATGGAATATTGGTCGCATTGGTTAGTGTTTTAATACTTATTTTACATTCCCGTTGTAAATGTCGCAGTGTCATAATATAATTTGAAACTTGGATTTTGTAGTAGTACATGACAGAAGGGTCTGTTAATCAATTAATAAACATATAAATAATGCATATTTATCACAAGTATTGTCCAGAACACGATCTACCTGACCTCCCTTGTCAACAAATATATGCAAATTTAATGTACCACAGTATCTCCTGAGATGACTCGTCACAGTTAGCCTTATGGATGATTCAGCCGAACTGCCGAGTTAAAAATAACACTTGAAAATTATCATTCACCATATTAAAGGCATGCTAACAAATTAACACCAGACAGAACATCACAGAAAACAAGTTTCTTAACAATATAGACCTTGGTAAAACTCCAAAAATGTGAAACTATCATGGGAATTTACCAGTCCCTGAAAGTTTTAAGTTTTATTCATTTTTTTTACTTACGTAAGTGACCAACAGTCACTGTAATTGCTGTATTATTGTTAATTTTAAATTGAGAGTAATAAACTTGAGAGACGTCACTTTACATTTTATGAATAATGTTACAAAATTTGTGCCACCCCAAAATTTTCCTATGCCCCTGAGTGATTACTTTTCCGATTAATTATCCCATAAAAGCATTAAAATCATGAAAACATAGTCAGTTATAATACATTTCAAACCTGTAACTATGTAGATACAAGCTCAAACTCTAACCTTAAAATCTACTAAGTATCCCAGATTTCAGCTGTTATGATAATTAGACCTGGCATGTAAGAACCTACCTGCTCCGAGACAAATCTCCAGCCTTTATCTTCTCGAATGCTTTCATATGTTTCACCAAGCAGGGGATTGAATGGTTTGTGACCCATTCTGTAACATGAGCTTGCATAACTACTAACTGCAAATGCTGCAACATATACCTGTAGAGAACAACATGAAATTCTATCTGATAATTATACAAGACTCTTCACAGGAAAAAAGTTTTTACATTAAAGTTTTTGTTTCGTTAGAAAGAACACTTAATATTTCATTTTTTCTACTAATCATTATTATTAAAATAAATCTGATACAAACTTCAGCAACTTTAGCTGCACTACATATTTTTCTCTCTCTATAGAATGCACAATAAGCAGCGATGTCTGCTAAGTTTTAAGAATAGCTTTAGGCATTAAGTTCCCAAATAAACAGTTTTGGAAGACATGTCTCGTACAACAGATGCTGTCACTTCCCGACTCAAAATCACAAAATCATTGTATTCTTTCATTTTTTTGCAACAAAACTTTCCCACAATCCAATGTTTTCATATCATACAGAATACAAGTTCTGTTTTATTTGGGTTATTTCCAGTGTTTTGATAAAATAGGGTCATAAAAATTTCTCAAGTTTAAGGGCCAATGATTTTCCCAAGTTTCCAGTTTTAAGTTCCTGTCAGTTTATGATATTTTTTTAAGCTCTATAAAGAGTGATTGTCCACGCCAAACATTAATAATTAAAATAATACAATCAAGTAGAATTTTGGAAGAAAGGCAGAAAAAAAGAAATCTGATTGTGATTAAATTTCATACAAGAGAGTTTTTTTAAAGAACTGAAAGTATCAAAATCAATTCAGTACACAAAACATTTAACATCAACAGATTTTTTTTAAACTTAAGACTTGGAAAGATGTACTTGTCTGACTTTTTTACTCTATTTTGATACTTGCAGTAGGTGACAATATTTAATGCATCCAAAATCAACATTTCCACTCAGATTTGTTACCAAAAGCTGCATTGTGTATATTGTAAAATATCTGGTATGTATAATGTAAAATGTTAAACATGACATATGGTAACAAAACTCACCATTCTTTCATAAGGATCATCATATCCATTGGCTTTGTCTATCAAATCACTGTATTCAAGCTCTTCACATAGGCGCTGTTATTTAAATATAATACATCCAGTGAACAAAAATGTTAAAGGATTATAAAATTATGTATTTACCATAATCACCCCATCTACCACTGACCATGCTTAGAAATTTCAAGTAATGTGGTCCCTTACATAACACTAAAAAAATAATCAAGAAGCAAGAAAAGCATTGTAACATTTGTCATTCAAAAGCTTAACTGAAACCAAAAATTTTTCTTTGCACACAATAAAATCTGTTCATGCTGTACCAAAACGGAAAAACAAATGATACTGTAAACATTTTATTTTTTCTACAGTTATTCCACAACAATTAATAATTGTTAAACAAGTAGTTGTAATGTAAGTTGAAACAAATGGTGGGAAGTTATATGAGCATGGGCGTTAGATGTAATTTTGTGGAACTGGACTGAAAATACTTGAAGACGTAGAAGGCATGTTTCACTGCAAGTGTATAACTCCATCTTGCTTGTTTATAAATACAATAGTAAACAACCCTTTCCCCAAGATGTGCATCAAGTCATAATTATCATCTCTCTTTCTCCCCACCCACACTCCCAAATACCAATCAAACCCAACCAGCCAACCAGTATTCACATACAACAACTTTCATTTAGAGATAAATTTTTCAAAATAGATAGACATTTATATTACAGCAAAACAATTTCATTCCAAAATCATTGAAGGTAACTTACTTGCAGCATACTTAAAGGTTCATTTAAAGTGACAGGCATAGAGATCTTGGTCAGATCTTTGCCAATATTCCTGAACAGTAGGTTCCAGAGTGAGACGTCGCCAACATCTGGTTTAGGAACGGGCAGCTTGGAACGACGTCCTGTCTGGAACTTCGTGAGGATGTTGTCTTCTGACACTGAAAGAAAGGATCATGTTTTGCATCAACACAGTTTTTCCAAAATCAACCTTTAATGCAGCAGTTAGTGCCTTTATTTATTCACATTCTTTAGCTTCTTTTCGCATAAATTGGGCAAAAATAAATACTCAATTTACCTATTTAAACACAATAAAGCAATAGTCCAAAATGGAACTGGTAACCAGTCTCCATGCAGAAACAATGCCCAGCAAGAAAAACTTACCAATCTCCTAGCAATGAAAGATCATAAATATATCAATTCATACCCTGTCAAGAAACCTTAGAGGAAAGACAGTGTAACTCCTTTATTCAATGGTACTCCTGAGGTTTCATTTAACCCTGAAAATGGTTTTGATTATGGAGAAAGCTTATTTTGAAATCTACAGGTTTTCCAAATGTATCAAGTCCTACTGTCCTAGTATGATAGATGGGACAGAATGGCAATGCTACTGAAGCTTCATTCTGGCCTTTGAAATTCTGGTATCAGTGAACTACTTGCACTTATTTACTGAACAAATGATAGTACCACACTAATGAAGAATATTTTCAATTTTACAAAAAAAACATAACATTTTCACTAAAGTGATTTAAGCCTTTACTCTAGGCAATTACTCCAAATATATGACTTTTATTGAATGGGGAAATAGTGTAGATCCAGATCAGCCAGCATATGCATGCCCTCTGATCAATATCAGCCAGCATATGCATGCCCTCTGATCAATATCAGCCAGCATATGCATGCCCTCTGATCAACATCCACTCAGTTCACTTTTTGATTCATTAGATTATTTCTGAACAAAAGGGAAACAGTTTAGATCCTGATCAGAAGGCAGACATGCATGCTGATCTGGATATACACTGGATCTGAATTCCATATTTATGGAGTAAAGGGTATAGGCATATAATGTTCAGAGGCACTGTGTAATTAAGTCACCTACCACTATGAGCCATGCTGAGTTCTGTGTCGTTGTCATCACTGATATCACTGGACACCTCCTCATCTGATCTCTGAAAAAGTAACAACAATCATCATACAATAATTGAACACCACCAAATCAAACTCATATATCTATCTTCCAATTAGGCTGCCTCACACTCTCAACCATTCTCTCCAGTTAAACCTGCCTTAACAACCACCTGCATTCAACAACCACCTGCATGCAACAGCCACCTGGCTTAAAACAGCCATCTTGAATATGTTTAAATTAATTCCCATTTTGTTCTTTGTTGTACATGTCTTAAACAGTCATCTGTTTAAGCCTATACATTTTGTTATTTCCTTGGGTGGTTGCTTAAATAGGTTTGAATGCACTGTATGCTTATATTCTATGTACAACCATTATATGGAATTATACCAGTCACTTTTAGATTAATTAGGTAATTTCTAAACAAGAAAGCTAACAGCGCAGATCTTGGTCAGACTTCACAGATCTACACTGGTCACGCATGGGATATACGCCTTTCCAATAAACAGTTTCGCAGTCCTGTACGAGTTACTTCCCGCGACCGAAAATCAATTCAAAACGAGGCTCCGCAGGATAGCTGAACGATCGGGCTAATGGCTTAAGCACAAAATAGCTAACCTTATCCGCTATATTGCATGTCTGCGTTCGTCGCCGGCGATGAAAAAATAAGTTGTTGGTCTGTTATTCTAGCCAGACTATTTTATGTTCACTATTTGTTAGATTTTTTGATTTTTAATGATTTAAGAACATGCTCCATTCTTGTTGATAGTAGGCAGTATGAAACGCAATTTGGACAAACATAAGCATTAATTTTACCAATTATGTACAACAATGTCTTCTTAATATCTTTTCTGCTGAAAATATATTTTAGTGGTGTAAATGTTGCAAATTTCTAAGGCTAGTAATGCGCTATTATCCGGAAATCGTGATATGTCAACATCTGGTTACATGATCTGTAGACAAAAAAATACAATCTGAATTTGTTGATACTTACACATTTGAACAATAGAATTTTTCTAAAAATTTAAGGCGTTTATTGTCAACGAATAAATTATTTGAATATTTAAATATTTAAAATATTACGTATACTTCACAACCAAATATGATTGATTCTGTCTTGAAATAAAACAGGATCGGTAATCTGATTGTTTGTTGCAAAGACCTATATTATACATTTATATATAGGTCTCTGTTTGTTGTAGAAGTATCATTCGTAGAATAAAATCTAAGAATTTAGATGCCGGCTTCCAACAAGATGGGAATATTTATAATATATCACAATATGGTTGCATATCCAATTTAGATTTCTTAGGTTTGACAGATTGTAATTTTGGCATAAAAGCCCAAAGTCCTAATTAAACATATATAAAATGTTTTGACAAGATTTGTTTCTTATTGACGGCTTTTGTCTCCATAACGTGTCGTAATGTTGATTAAGAATCCATTTAAGTGCTAAATCAAATACATTTGCTGGCAGATCCAGTAGTTTGTTTTTTGTTTTTTTTTCATGCAGATCCAGTAGTTAATGGACTCCGAAATACTTGGGAGGTGTAGATACCTTGCAAATAGAAATTACACGATCTCTATTGGTCAATGATATCTGCCCCTTTAAGTAATTGACAGATGGCCCCGTGTGCGAGACAGTTTGACATGTTTATGGCATGCCGCCTTCAAAATCAAACGCCGCCGACATAATCACAACATGATGTCAGTAGTTGAATAGACACGCTAATCCGGAAACGAGACTCAATTAAGCCGTGAAGAGAACACTGCGACTGTCTGTTAGTTCAAGTCGTTAAGTGTTTAATGCGAGGAATAATGAATTGACACTTTTAGTCAGAAACCTGATTGTTTTATAAATTATTTTCAAAAATATCATGACGCTGATGTATTATTACTAATTCAAAGAGAAAATATATTTTTCAAAAACGAATTTTATGATAAAAAAGAAAGTTGTAGGTACATATTCCCTATTACGTTATTACAGCGAGCAATCATTTTTCCTGTAGAGCAGTCACGTGACTGGACAGGGGAGGTAACCAAATAAATTCATCGAATTATTGGAAAGGCGTATAACCTGTATCCAATGGAGTAAAGAGTTCAAACACACATGCAAGTATCAAGTTTATCCCAAAATGACCAAAACAAGCTGTTGGAATTGTTCATGTGTATACCGAACACAAGGGACTTAACATTACACTTTCGGAGCCATTTACAACTAATTTTTTAACCTACAGATTTTGATGTACAGCAAAATATACAAAAAGGTATACATTTAGATATTGCTATTACAATATAAATGGCTTTTCATCACTATCAAGTTCATGGCAAAGCAGTATGTTAAATTATTATTGCATTAAGCCACTCAAATCATATCACACAAGATTATTTGTTAAGTACCAGTTATCAGTACAAAGCTGACCTTTTTAGTTTCAGTAACACTCCAAATTTGATCTTATTATTTTAATTCTGAAAAATATATACCTATATATATGTACATCAACTTTGTGATAATAAATAAAATTTATTGATATTTTGTTTAAATTAGTTTACAAATCACAAAAAAACAGTGACTTCTTTTATTATATGACAGCAAATTTTGGTTTTTGTTAAATGTTCTAAAGTTGATACAGGACAATGTTCCTGTGATATTGATGAAGAATGTAATATCGCATATAATTATGTTCTCTCCTAAAAGTTGACAAGTACTGTTGAAAATTCACCTTAAATACGACATTGTAAATACAAGTTGTATATATATCACTATTACATTAAGCCACAATCAAATCAAGTCGGCTATGGGCAAAATTGAAACATGAATTTTAAACTGCCACAGAAAAAATGGACAGTGGAGAGTGGACATTACTTGTTTGGTTAAGTAGCCAATCAAAGGGCCATAACTCAAGGCAATCTTGCTGGTTACTTGAAAGTGCTATATTTGTTCAAGTATCAGTAATTGGATAAAGACAAAAGACTGTCCAAGTTAAAAAGCTAAAGAATTCAGCAACTTTATACATAACTCCATTTCAGTAAAGCAATCTTACTGGTTATTGATGCTGGCTAAGATATTACATATGGCCATAAATATTCTGGCCAAGTTCAAATATTACTCAAGTTTTTGAGCAGAAAACACAAGCTACACTTGATGCAGCCCATCTTCCCTCCCACTGAGAAATGTGTCAGCTTGTCAGGGATTAATATCATATTTTAAAACTGGTTGTTCTAGCATGCATAAAATCCACTTCCAATTCTGTCCATGAATAAGCTACATCATTATTACTATTATAATAATAGGTGTCAACATTAATATTTTAGTTTACATCATATAAGAAGATTTTGTTTATATACATGAACAATGCATCAGTGAAAAATATTTTCATAATTTTTTTTATTCTAATGTATGAGTTATTTCCCCTATTGCATATGCTGCCATGAGGGGCACATCTTGTAAATCATATTTTTAGGGCAGTTTCCCCGACATACAAATCAAATGTGGGTTTAAATGGCTGTGCTTTGTCTTTTGTAGGCACTGTGCATATTTTCAAAAGTTCAATTGTCAGCTTAACCATTTACTTCATATATACCTGTTTTAACACATGTGCAACCAGTGTAGATCCAGATCAGCTGACACACCCATGCCATCTGTTCTGGATCTGCACTGTTAGCCCATGCTAAAACAGAGAATGTATGGAGGTAAGAGTTAACAGTATGCAGACTTAATGATTTACTAGGCAGTTTAAATTAGCTTGTAATTTTATATTGAGAGAAATACAGGCGGACAGCAAATCAATTTCCTCACAATCTGATTAGAAAGGGAGACAACAGAGAAAAGAATGGATGGACGAATGGACAAAAGTAAAACAGTATACCCCCCTCTTCTTCACAACGGGGGTATAAAACACCTTTAAAGTCTAAGTATCTAAAAAAAAACAAATAATTAGCTAGTTAAATGTACAACCACTTCAAACATTAAAAACAAAGTCTTCTTAATACACTTAGCCTTAAAAATACATGAATTCAATACCAAGCAATAGTAATCATCTCCACTCTGAAATACAAACATGAGAACCTACCACAACACCTATGCATTGATTTTTAGTTTGTTGTATTTATTTTAAAATTATTTTAATATCATCATCTTAATGCAAAAACAGTATAAGAACCTTTGAAATAAGAAATTATTGCACTAAGGTGACAATATGCTTCACACTTAGTCTAAATGAAATAAATAAAACCAGAAGCATACAGGTGTTTGACCCTTTTCTTTGTGAGATAAGGCTCTAACTCATGGGTGATCTGTCTAGATCCAGATCAGCCTATACATCTGTGCAGTCTGATCAGGATCTTCACTGTTCACTAATAACTTCATTAAGTTGTTTCTGAAGGAGCAAACTATGTTGAACCAGATCAGATTGCACATATTTGGTATGTGCAACCAGTGTAGATCCAGATAAGCTGGCACATCTGTGCTGTCTGATCAGGATCTGCACTGGTCGCATAATGGTCAGAAATAACCTCACAATTCAAAAAGTGAACAGTTTAGATCCTGATCAGACGGCACAGATGTGCTGGCTGATCTGGATCTAAACTGTTTGCCCATGCAATGAAGGTGTAACTATAGAGGAAAGGGTTAAAATAGTAAGCATCATTGGCTTCGAGGTTTAAGAAAGCTAAAACTATAGAACAGTCTCAGAACTCACCATTCTGACCTCTCAACATTGAACACCAATAACTGATGGCTAACTCTTTGGTTGTCCATTTCCTCTTATAGTTAAACTAACCACTGCCACCACAAGTTAACTGATGCACATTTTTTTCAAGTTCATTTTTATTGACTACTTCTTATAGTTTTCCATATTTAAGTTTAACTGATCAAGATATATTAATACAAATGCAAAAAATCAGAATAAAATAATCATTTCATTATTATTATTGATTGTATTTTTGGAGGTGAAAGCCAAAAGGTCATAAGTGATATTATTACACCTCACGTGATTAGTTTACTATATAGCGTAATATGACGTCACAGGGAAATAATCACTACTGTCACATATGCCACAGCATCATGTCACCCTCGCATGGATCTAAAAATAAATATCTTGGAAATCCGATTGCAAATTAACTTCTACGCATGCGTAATTGACCAAGGGAGATAAACGCATTTTGATCATTATTTGTAGCCGCTTATTGAGCATTATTGATTTTGGACTTAATCAAATGTTCTAAAAAAACAAATGTTCGGTGTAATAAAATAAATATCACATCCCAATGGGGGAAACAGTACGAAATGTTAACCCTTGAGAAGGTAATGTCAACCTCGGCTAACGCCTCGGTTGACATTACTTCTCTCGGGTTAACATTTCTTACTGTTTCCCCCAATGGGATGTGATATTTATATATTATATAGAGAAGCAGTTAGAACCTGTTCACTCTCACCCAACAATTTCACCACATGTATTTAATAGGCTTTCTGTAATGCCCATCATAAATCACATAATTGTAATATTTAATGTGGTTTATTGAATCAAAGGGAGATCACTGCATTGGGAGTTTGCATCAACAAGGGAACATCACAAATAAACCAAAAAAACAAATAGAAGTATGACAGTACCTCGGAAGAATAGTCACTCAGAGATTCTACATTGTTATCCTCCACGGCATCATAATATTCCGACATGGAGCAACTCTCAGCAGAGAACGACTGTGTTAATCGTTGTGCAATCTAAAATAAATAAACATTATCTTTCATCATTCACAAAACAAGTCCTTTTATGAGCTTAATTCTTCTCAACCCCTTAATTCATAAACCTTAACTACATGGGCATCTCTGCCATTTGATCAGGATCTAAACTATTCACATCTTTGTCACACATAATCTAATGACTGTAAAAGCTTAAAGAGCTTGGATGATAAGATGGCATGGATGAACCAGCTGATATGGATCTACACTGTTCACCGATGCGATAAAAGAGTCTTATTTATTTGCTCAGCATTTCAATTGCATTTTCAGCTTAATTTTAGAGATATGGTCCATTATATATACAGAGAAATTAATTTTTGTGGTTTTAAGTAAGTTACTAAGACCAAGACTTAAATTACTGACCTATTAGTGACCATGGGCTACTTACACACCAAGATTGGCAATGTTTGATTAAATACAACCAATTTTTATAGGCTGGAAGAGGCAAAGCTGGGCATAAACATGTATACCTGTGTTAGTCAAAGTCAAGCAGAGGCAAATAATGACCATGAACAATCCCCATACCTTTGCTAGTTAACAGTAGTTATAACAGATATTTATTATTTAACATCTGACTATGTGAGAACTCCATGATAAATAGAGTCCTCAGGTAAAATGTATTTAGAAAATCAAATTCCACAAAGTGAATAACCCACTAAAATGCAAATAAAATGCAAGCAATTTCCTTACAACAAATATGGAAGAATTTGCAGTATATCCAGTGATATTTAAAACAAAAAACAGAATCTTACCCTTACCCTCTGTTCTGTTGTTGGACTTCCAGGAGGACTAGATAGATGGATGTCTGACAGGGAAGATTCTGCATGGATCTTGGCCAGTCGGGCCTTCAATAGTTTGTTCTGTTGGCATACCTAAATACAACAAAACATAATGTGGTATCAGTTTATTTCATGCGAGTTTAATTCCTTTACTATATAGACACAGCTTTTATTCATGGGTGAACAGTTTAGATCCAGATCAGCCAGAACATCCTTGACATCTGATCAGGATCTAAACTGTTTGGTTTTAGATTCAATAGGTTATTTCTGATCAAAAGGCAAACATTGTAGGTCTTGATCATATAAAAACTGATGTTGTGGCTGATCTGGATTTAAACTGGCCACCTATGTGATAAAAGGCATATATATGGAGTAAAGGTTTAATTTTCATTTGGGTTTGATTTTGGTGTAGTTAACATTACAACTTGAATCAAAATGGGTATTTAACCCTGTACTTGTGTGTCTTATGAGAAAATATGTAACACAAGAGTGGTAATTTTACAATTGAACATGTTAACCCCTTTACTCCATAAAGAAGGCTTTAATTGCATGGGCAAACAGTGTAGATCCAGATCAGTAGGCACATTCCTACCGTCTGATCAGTATCTGCACTGTAAGCTTTTTGATTTATAAGGTTATTTCTGGCCAAAAAGCTAAATGTGAAAAAGCCTGATTTTGATCTTGACTGGTTGGTTTAAACAGTATTTATTCAAGTAAATGCACATATAATAATATAATACAATGAAAATAATGTCATGATATGGATTAAAGAACAAGCGAAACGCTTATATAAACTCTTCTCCATATCTTGACTGGTTCATATGCGATAAAATGCATAAACGCATATTTTGAGGAAAGGGTTGAAATCATATGGGTTTTGAACTTGGCATAGTTCTCACTACCGAAAAATGCAAATTCAATCCTGATAAGAATTTAACCATGTCTTAGTGTGTCTTATAAGAACATATGTACAGTCCAACCTGCGCTAAGGACCATATTGTAAACAAAAACCACCTGTGGATAAAGACCACATTTTATTTATCCTACTTACTGCTTTAAAGAACAAGTTCACCTATGAACGAAGATCACCAGCCTTCAAAGCTGGAGTAGTTTATTCTAAATTAAAATATGTGCATTTACTATTTCCTCCATATATAAGCCTTTATGGCGTGGGTGAGGAATGTAGATTCAAATCAGCTGGCAAAGACATGCCATCTGATTAAGATCTGCACTAGTTACTTTCTGATTTATAAGTATTTCCTGTTTGGGAAGCAAGCAGTGCAGATCCTGATCAGACTGCATGGTTGTGTCAACTGATCTGGATCTACACTGGCAGTATATGTGATTAAAAGCATATATATGGAGAAAATATTCTTGCATACCAGATCAGGTCATCCGGTGTTTTCACTCGTGTAGGAAATTTCGATCCTACACCCCCCATGTAGAATGAGTCACGTGAGTGACGTCACGTCTTCAAATATCTGACGTAATATATTCAAGTTAGTGACGTCATTGATAAATAAGTTTGCGTTAACGTCAATATTTCAGCATAATGAAAATAAATAAGTTTGTATACTTACACATAAATGTTAAAAATAATATAAGGTATGCAAGAAAAAGTATCTTGCATGAGACATTCGGTAAAGATAGAAAAATCTGTCACCTCGGTAGAACTGTTTTGGCGGGAACTCGGCAGAGCCTCGTTCCCGCAAAACAGTTAACCCTCGGTGACAGATTTTTCCATCTTCACCTCACACTCATGCATGATACTTATAAGTCTACGCTATTAATTATAGAAGTCATAATATATTACCACTTTGTAATGGATGTATAATATACCCACCTCTGCTAGTGTTTGCTTTAAAGAGGCCACAGCTGCTCCTGAATGTGAGGCTCCCAGGTTACTGCCTGAGGTGGACGTGATATTGTTCATATCTACCGTCTGACGCAGACGGTCTCTCTCAGTCGCCATGGAGTGCAGCAACATTCTTAATGTCTCTTGCACTGGAATACAGGAAAAATACTTCAATATCTCATAACAACTGAATATGTTGAGAAACATCATTTCCCCCACATCAGGAATGAATGGGGGGAGGGGGCTGTTTCTCTCTACAATATGTAGGTTTTATGTAAACTTAAGTATGCAATTATTTTTTTCCTGGCAAAAGATCAGCTGGTGTAAAAGTCCTTCCCTCCTAGCCATTCTTGTTCTTTACTTTTGATTTCAACTTAAAAGTTGTTGATGACTGTCAATTAACCTTGACCTTTGACAAAGGATTACTCTACTCATGGAGGTAAGTCGTCTTGTAAAGTTTGAAGACTGCATCAATAGGTTCTTGAGATAATTAATGAAAACTGATCAATAACTTATTCAGCTCCTCTGACCTTCATCTTTGACCCAGTGATCCCAAGCAACAATAGGGGTCATCTACTCAAATAGTTTGGTTATCATGTGAAGTTTGCAGGCTCTGAGTCAAGGAGTTCTACAGGTATTTATTATGGGATTCCAAGATTAGTTTTACCTGTACAGCCTTGGTGACCTTTGACGTAGTGATCTCAAATACAAAATGGGTTCAGTGCTCAAACAGTCCAACAATCCTGTTATGTTTAAACAAAGAGCTAATGAGCAAAAATGTATTTGATCTTGAAGGCCGTAACCTTTACCACGGTGACTCCAGAAATAATAGGCATCAAGAATATTAAAAGTCAAATCATGATGTTAAGTTTCAACATACTGTGTTACACAGAGCTTTTTTGCTATTGAGCAGAAATTAGTGTGAAAAATGGACAGCAGGGGTTTTTCTGCCTATTTTGGGAAAAGGAGTCTGGACATTTTGGGAAATATTTATCGACAAAAATGCCCATTTTGGGAATTTTCACATCGATAAAATAGTCCATTTTGGGAAATTTCAATATGCATTTATTTAGCTTAAATCAGTCAATATTTACATTACCAATATACTTTTACCAGCTTTTTGGTCTTTATTCAAACAAACATTGCAAAACTGGTAACTTGTTAGCCAACTGTTATCGGAAATAATTTTCTCATTTAAATTTATAATTCATTTTATGAAATTGAAATTCTTTATAAATAGTGTAACTGTAGCAAATTGAATGGTTATTTTAGAGTATTAACTAAAAAGTCCAGATTAACGTAAGTTTTTATTGTAGAACTTATTGTTGTGCAAAGCCATCATAGTAGCGAAAATAAATTACAAAAAGAATTAAGTGTCTAACGAGTCATATTATGATGCATCTTCTGCAGTTAAGGGTACCTTCTGTAACATTTTGCAAAACAGTTCTAAATTTATTGATATATTCAATAGCTGTAATGTTGAAAGAAGTCCAGAAAATATTCATGCTTACAGTTAAATCAGGGTCACTGAACGCTTGCAATTTCTAGATAAAGGGAAGTCACTCTTCTATTACCTGTGTAATTTGATATATTTTATTTGATTTTTGCCGAAATTTCTGAAATAAAATATGTTTTCAATTGGGAAAAATAACAACTGGATATGATTGGGAACAGGGCCGTTTGCTTTGGGAACACCTCCGTTTTCCGGAGGCGCAGACAGTGCTGAAAAAACCCTGGACAGAGAACTAGTGTATGGACTGACAGAGGGACAGAGGGCTAAAATATGCCTCTTAACAGTGCAGGAGGACAATATAAACATTTAGCGTATGTTTTCCTTTGAATTCTGCTCTGATTTCTCTTGCTAACAACAAGTGTTGCTATACAATATACATTGCAACTTAACAAGATAATCATTTCTTAAACTAAACAAAAGTTGATCTCTCTTTTTTAGTTTAAACAGATTTAATTATAAATATTCTAAATACATTTATTTGATAAAACATGCATATAATAGAATTTGGTGTTCACATAACAAGTGTCACCTGCTTGCAAAAAGTTAACATGTGGCAACAATTATTGTTTTTTACTAGTAGTAACTATAAAAAGCTGTTAAGTTTCATTGCAATACTATAAGTATTGTTAAAGTTAAAAAACACACTATGTTTTCAAATTTAAAGGAAAAAAAAACGTTTTTACCAGGTATTACGGTAACCTTTTTTTTTTCATGAAAATTGTACAATTACTTTCATATTTGCTCAACAGAGGCTGGAAACTCTAGTTTAATGTAAAAAAACAACATATACTTGGACATTAATAAGCCATAATTTTCTTGTTTTAGTCTTGAAAATTATTTAAAAGGGTAATTTCTCAAAAACTGGCCTGTCTGAATAAGTAGTTATCAAATACAGCTTTAGGAAATGTACTTTCCAAATTGTACAATGTAAGCAATCTGATTGTGTCAAAAAATAGTCAATCATTAGTTACCATTCTGGTTGTCAATTCTAGCTGAAACAGTTTCTTTATTCAGGTGATGTGCTCTTAGTACAAATGTATTTAGCTTATAGGACAAGAACTCTCAGAGTTAAAGCAACATTAAGTTGCAGGTCAAAGAGATTTGAAAGGGGCATTACTCCCAAATTATTCAATAAGGCCATCCTTAAAAAATTGTTTGTTTGTGGTTGCGCGACCAACCCAGTGAAATAACCCCCGACCCAAAAATTTTTTTGACCATCCTGAGAAAAAATTTTTTTTTGGTCTATCTTTCCGTCTTTCTGTAAAAAAAATAGGCATTTTACTAACACTAACCAACGCAAACTTATTCCATATTTTAAAATTACATCCCAATTTTATCTCAAGTATCATCAGAACTATTGCATCATCAACCATATTCACCTAGCTAAAAATGTCAAATGTCACATACACACTTTCTTGTAGATCAAACAATTTCATATAGAAGCCGATTAAACAACACTGTCTGGTTATGAACCGACAATTTCTTTGAAGTTCAGTTTGACTGACAGAAAGTATCGGTGTTTACCCTCATACTGCTTGTTCAATCAACAGGAAGCAAAATGAACTAAGGCGGAGTTTAAAACAAGTTGGTGAAATTACTTTTGATTGTTTTTTATTATGTGATATTCAAAGAGAAATAGAATTTAAATAAATGTGGATTATTTTAAGTACAAACATTGCCGTTTCGATACAGGATACGACGCCGGGTAATTTGTAACAGATTTTTTAATGCCTGATCGAATTAGTTAATTAAAAGTGTTGACAAGTTACAGTTTGTACCGAGGCTTGTTCATCGCTTTCAAGTACAGAACAGAACAAAATATTTTTCACTCGGGTACATAAGTTATTGTTGTCATAAGATACATGGGTGTTAAATGAATTGAAATATCTGCAAATGCCCGTTTTTATAAGACGAAACACAGATTTTTGACTACCTTTTTTGGTGTATAGGTTGATCGCGTAAAATGCAAATTTGCAAATGCAAGGCAGTTAGGAATTCTGAAATCCTGAAAATTCATTAAAGGGAAAATAAAGAAAATCAACCATTTGTAGACACACATAAACCTGAATTTCAGACATACACCTGCCTGAAAAATTTCACCCAAGCAAATGTACTATATTCTGCAAATATTCCATCACCAAAAAGTCATAAATCAACAGTAAAATGTTCGCTTTTTAACGCTGTTCTCAAATTATTCATATTCATTTTTAGTAATATAAACACGTGGGTTATTATTATTATTATTATTATTAATATTATTAAAAATGAACATATCCGTTTGAAACTTGCATCCTTAAAATACTTCTAAGTTCTTAACCACAATGCTGTCGAACGGCTACAAATGTCTGGAATAGTTCGTCCATCCACTGTGTTGTAGGCTTAAAAAATGCGGTGACAAAACAGTCTCCGCTTCTGTTAAAGTTTCCGTGGCTCTTAACTTTGAATAATCCTGCCTGTAACACTTGAAAGAGTAGGCAGAATCCAGACATAGATAATTAGGATTGTTTAAGTTTCACGCTCATAATGTGGGCATGGCCGTAACGTGGCTTTTACACGTGCGATAATGCTAATAAGATTTCCCATTTCGCTGAATCACTGAATTCAAAATGGCACAACCATGTTAGATACTTTCTGGGTGACTTTAAATGTGATTAAGGACGTTACATCGACAACACTTATAAAAAATGCCAAATTACTTAACTACATACATTTCAGTCATGGTTTGATGAGTTCTAAGGCTTTGACCTGGGTATAAAAATAATATCAAAAAAAAAAATTCCGACCTACAGACCCACGTCCAAAAACTTGGGTCGCGCAACCGCAAACAAACAATTTTTAAGGATGGCCTAAGGAATTGGCTTTGTTCATGCAGATGATATATACCATGTATTGTGCCTATAGGACAAGAACTTTAAAGTTTATAAGCAGCACTTAGCACCATGTCACTTCAAAGGGACATAACTGTTACAGTAATAAATTAGGAGTTATCACGGAGAGCTTTGTTCATGCAGAGGATGTATCCTATGTTATGTTTTAATATGGCAAGTTCTTTCCAAGTTACAAGCAATATCAAGTTTTCAGATTAAGTTAAGGACTACTGGATGACACTGATGCTGAACAACAGGATCCCTATGTGTCTATCTGATATCCTAGATAACACAAACTTCATGTATTGTAACAAATAAACTAATACTAGTCTAAGAATGTTGTGTTCCGCGGAACACGTGTCGCCTGCATGGAAAACGTTGAAATGTGGGCCTATGTTTAATCATATATAATAAAAATATTTTATTTAAGTTGATTTCAATACTACACCACAGAACACATGTGTCATCTAAATTGCATTTAAAAGGGGAATAACTATAATAATGGTGAAACCCGAGTTATCATCTTCAAAAATTGGTTTGTGCACGCAGATGAGTTTTTCAAAGTATTAAGTGAATTGAACAAGTACTTTTCAGTTTACAGGCAACACTAAGTTTCATGTTAAAGTTGCATTTGAAAAAAACATAACTCATAAAATATTCAAACAGGAGTTATAATTTTTGTAGTTGTCGATGGCACTGTTCATGTTGATGATACAATCCAAGTATTAAATGAATAGGGCAAGTACTTTCAAATTATAAGCAACATTAAGTTTCATGTGAAATTTGCATTTGAAAAAAAAGTCAAACAGGAGTTATGATTCTTGTTGTAACCGATGTCGTTGTTGTTCATGAAGATGATATATTCAAAGAGTGAATAGGACAAGTACTTTAAAAGTTGTAGGCAACATTAAGTTTCATATTAAAGTTGTATATTAAAGGGACACAACTCATAAATTAGTCCAGCAGGAGTTATTATTCTTGTTCTTCATAATGACGCTGTTCATGAAGGTGATTTATTTGGAATATCAAGAGAATTTTCAAAGTTAAAGTCAAAATTAAGTTTCATTTGAAAGGGGCATAACTCAAAGTATAATCAAACAGGAGTTATGATTCTTTTTGTTACCAATGTTGTTGATCATGCTGATATTGTATTCCAAGTATGAAGTGAATAGGACAAGTACTTTCAAAGTTATAGGCAACATTAAGTTTCATGTTAAAGTTGCATTTGAAAGGGACATAACTCAAAAAACATTGAAACTGGAGTTATCATTCTTGTCATCACAGATGGCACTGTTCATGCTGATGATATATTCCAAGTATGAAGTGAATAGGACACGTACTTTCAAAGTTACAGGCAACATTAAGTTTCAGATTAAAGTTGCATTTGAAAGGGGCATAACTAAAAAAATATTGAAACTGGAATTATCATTCTTGTCGTCACCGATGGCATTGTTCATGCTGTTGATATATTCCAAGTATGAAGTGAATAGGACAAGTACTCTCAAAGTTATTCTTCTTCTTCTTCTTCTTCGCCGTATCTCTGAACAGATTCTACTGTACATCATTGACGTGGGCTCTTGCATAAGTTGACAACAAATGTCATTTCTCTCTATCTTGCGCAGTTCTAATTAGAAGCAGCGGCCACACCTCATATCTGTCCAGTACTGATTTCGTCCATGTTGTTCTTGGGCGTCCTTGTTTCGCTGTTCCATCTACTCGTCCGTGCAGTGCAATATTTGCTATCCTGTTCTTATCCATCCGTATCACGTATCCTAGCCATTGATGTTGTCTTTCATGTACATGTTGCACGATTGTTTCAGTTTGGTTGAGAGCCTTTCTGATATCTTCGTTCCTCATCTTGTCCATGATGTGTACTCCTAGGATCTTTCAAAGCGTTGCCATCTCAAAAGTTTCAGATTTATTTTAAGTTGCATTTGAAAGGGGCATAACTCAAAAAATATTGAAACTGGAGTTATCATTCTTGTTGTCTCAGATGGCATTGTTCATGCTGATGATATATTCCAAGTATAAATTGAATAGGACAAGTACTTTCAAGGTTATAGGCAACATTAAGTTTCAGATTAAAGTTGCATTTGAAAGGGGCATAACTCAAAAAATATTGAAACTGGAGTTATCATTCTTGTCGTCACAGATGGCATTGTTCATGCTGATGATAATTATATTCCAAGTATGAAGTGAATAGGACAAGTACTTTCAAAGTTATAGGCAACATTAAGTTTCAGATTAAAGTTGGGGGACTACCGGACGAAGGCACCGACGACGACGATGCTGCCGCCGCCGGACAATAGCATCCCTATGTGTCTACCTGCTATCGCAGACAACACAAAAATCCATCAATATTGTGCAATAATACAATGTAACACATTAATAATGACAAACTCTTCACAGAAATTCAAAAAGTGAACTTGTTAAAATTTTCACAAAGCTGACAACATTTAAACAACAAATTATGTCATCAACACATAATATGGTACTTCAGAAAAACGTAGCATGAAAAAAGAATTATGTCAATAGGAAACTGATGAACCCCCATCTCCCTCTTCATGAATATTCAAAGTTATTTGAGAGCAAGTTTGGTGATGTTAGCCCAAACAAGTCTCATGTGATTATCTGGTAACAGAGATTATGAAATTGAACCCAATAATCCATCTACTCCCAACCAAGATCTCAACACAGGCTTCAAACATATTAAGTTTGATAAGATAGCTCAAACCATTAACAAGTTATTTTGCAGACATGGAATTTTGAACTTGACCCCTGCGACCACAAATACAAAGTTGTGCAAAGGCTAAAATAACACAGTCATGTTCAGGGTCTACCACAACCAGACACTAACCAGTATTGCTTAAAACAACAGTTGACAGGGTCTACCACAACCAGACACTAACCAGTATTGCTTAAAACAACAGTTGACAGGGACTAACACAACCAGACACTAACCAGTATTGCTTAAAACAACAGTTGACAGGGTCTACCACAACCAGACACTAACTAGTATTGCTTAAAACAACAGTTGACAGGGACTAACACAACCATATAATTAACAGTGTGGCTTAAAACAGTGTTGCTTTAAGTTAAACACAACATGGTTTGACAGGGTCTACCACAATGAGACAATAACAAGTGTTGCTTTAAGTTTAACACAACATGGTTTGGCAGGGTCTACCACAATGAGACAATAACAAGTGTTGCTTTAAGTTTAACACAACAAGGTTTGGCAGGGTCTACCACAATGAGACAATAACCAGTGTTGCTTTAAGTTTAACACAACAAGGTTTGGCAGGGTCTACCACAATCGAACAATTACAAGTGTTGCTTAAAGTTCAATACAACACATGTGGACAGTGCTTACCACAAATCAGACAATAACCTGCATTATTACAACACACATTGATATGGTCTACAACACACCCAAACAATAGTTAGTGTTGTCTAACCTTGAGTTGCTTTAGACATAAAGCTCTGCCAGCGTTTCATCTCCTTTCTTGTTCTATATTCTATCAATAATATTTAAGCAAAATGCATCAACTACAATCTTAGACTAGTGATATTAAAGGTAAAAATAACAACAAACAAGAGCAAGTCATCAAAGTGAGACCAACCACTGATTCTGATATCTTGACCAGACTGAACCTTTATTATTTTTAACTTAAATATATATTAAGTAGAAAACAAATTTTTGTTTTGAAAAATTAATGAAAAAAGGAATTTCTATTCAAAGCTTACCTTTGAAAATAACAAATCTTTCATATGCCATCTTTGAAAATATTTAAGTTATTGGGAATTGGGAGTTGGTAGGTGGGGTCATGCTCTGCTAAAATTACATATTTTATGACAGTATATAAAACTTTTCATTCATAGCTCATGTCTGAAAAACGTACCCAAAAATTTTTTTTTTAAATAGGGCAATATTTTTGTGTATGGATGAAGGTTCATTCATAACTTGTCTGCTTATTGGCTTATTAAATTTATTTTTTGAGTGGGGGAGGATTAGTCCTCAAATATTGCTATACAGTGCTGGTCCTGACCAGATAGCATAAATGTGCCAGTTTATCTGGATCTACACTATTCAACTGTGGATAACAGATACACTGCAGCTCCGTTATATCGATATCCGTTATATCGCGATATCCAATATATCGCGCTTGGTCCGTGGATCCCAATTTTTTTGTACATTTACAATGTATATGTTTGTTCATTCTTCGTGGGTGGTAAAAAAGATCAAATAATTAAATCAACGTTGGCGACAAATTCACTAAACGCACGCTTTTTCCGTGGTGTATTACGTCATTATCGGCGAAGGCTGTTTATTAAATTTTTGTATGCAGGGATTTAAGAGGCGATGTACACGTTCGCCGGCACATACAATTTAACATCAAACGTACGAAAATAGATGAAAGTTTTTTTTACAATTCTGTTGCTATTGATTTGAAATGAAACCCCCTTTGTGACAAGCAATAGGTGCGAAAAACACCAAGCTAATACGGTACTGGAAGAGTTTCTTTGACGAGACAAACCGCAAATGAGCGACAATTAATTAATGCAAGTTGCTAACCATAATAGGCTTTAGCAGGAAACGTCAAAACTGTTTGTTGTTTTGACATTACCTGCTCATCGACATATCAAGCATATTAACGACGGACGACGACGAACTAACATCACCGACCATGACCGGCAAACAGATCGTCGATCAGTTGAAAGTACCGAAAACAATAATACCACCATTGATAATTAAGACAGCGATTTTTTTTTGTACATTAATTAATTTCTTTTTATAAAAATAAAACTAAATAAATTATTTAAAAGAAGTTGTTTTAAAAACATTTGTCCAGCACGGAACGACTCCCTGATGTACCCGTAGATTTCACGGCGTGTTAATTACACAACACCGCGATATACATGCATCTGACAGCAAAAACAAATGAATTCTCCTTGTTTTAGCGCGATTATTTACTTATATCGCGCTCCGTTTATATATCGCGATTGGCGGGCTTGGACCCCAAGGTCCTCGATATAATGGAGTTGCTGTGTATATCCTATGGAATAAAGGGTTGAGTTTTATTTTGGACACACTGAAGTCTGTGGTGCATGTATATGCCACACAAACCAAATGTGAAGTGTTGTAAATTGCCATGCTACATAATCGATTATTACATAACTTCCAGTGTGGGATTGTAATAACAAGCCTCATACTTTTATATACAAATAGTTATGTTTCATAGCTATATCGCAATTTAACTTTTTTCTCCATATATACACCTTTAGGGCATGGGCGAACAGTGTAGATACAGATCAGCCAGCATATCCATAAGGTTATTTCTGATCAACAAGCATCAGACCACACAGATGTGCCAGCTGATCTGGATCTACACCCCACATGCATGTGTAAAAACATGTATATACGAAGGAAAGGGTTAACTGTGTTATCAAAAACCAGCACAAAAATTTATAACAATGATTTATGTTCCCCAGTCGACCACTTCAGGCAAGCAATCGATTTCTGTGTGGAACTCAACTTGTTTAAACCTTTCCTCCATATATACACATTTGCCATCTGATCAGGATCTGCACTGGTCCCTTTTCGGTCAGAGATAACATGAATAGCATGGCATAAATGTGCCAGCTGATCTGGATCTAAACTGTTCACCCATGCAATAAAGGTGTATCTATGGAGGAAAGGGTTAAATCAATTTAGATAACTCACCTTGATCTGCTTTGCTGATAAAATTTTCCCTCAGCTTCATTTCTTCAATTTTGGCCTTATGTTGAGGTGTAAGTTGTAACGGGGCACTGGAGGGGCGTGGCTTATCTATAACATGAAGATTTGGGTTTGATGAACTTGGTCGTAACATGTCTTTTGTGATCTTAAAACCAGGAGGAGACACATTGAGTTGTGGTTGTGGGGTCGGTGGCTGTGATGAAAACCCCTGAAAGATAAAGCAGAAATTCTTAGGGTATCTGATCAAAGATGATTTACATGCTGGTGTGAATAAAGGGCCTCATTTGATCAAACAGGTAAAATGAAATTCTAAGAGTTACGCTCCAGAACACAAGTTTTATGTAACATAATCCTTTTTAAAAAATGTTAAAAGTAAAATCTCAAAGCTCTATTTTTGAGAAACATAACTTATTTATCAAAATAAAAAGTCACACAAGTCTACAATAAAAAAATGACATATCGGTGGAAAATTCTTTAGCCAAAACTAAACCTATAACTATTGTTTTCACAAAATATAAATTATGCAGTTAAATCATTATTTTTTATGACAATATATTGTGTGTTCTTGGCAATTAAGAGTTTTTTTTAATAAAATAAAGGACTTGAAAACAGGCATAACCTGAAAATCTATGAAAATTTATCCCCCTATTAATTATAATAAATGTATGGTTATTAAGTTAGGCCTAATTTATCTATTCCACAGAAAGAAGAACTTTGTAATTACCTGTCACATATACATCATTAATAACAATTGATTCAGGAGAAACTGATCCTCTTAAAAGCAAAGTATCAGAGATCAATAGCCTGTAGATAAAGAATTACAGTTTACCATTTGAATAGACAGCAGATACATGCATAAAATCATTGACAATTTGCGTGCTCTGAAAATAAAGACAGCTTTTTCCGAGAAAAGACTTTTCATAGAGAAGGAAGTACAGTTTAAAGTTGAATATAGAGTAAAGATAGAATATACAAGTTAATTGACAATTGGCAAGATATAAAAATAAAGGAAATCTTTTTCCAAGAAAGTCTTTTAATAGAGAATAAAACAGAACCAACAGATAATGGGGACTAGAAAACATATCAGATACACTTTGTACTAAGGTAAAGGTAATTTGATGCACAATTAACACCTGACAGGGGCCATCATCAATGAATATTTACTGTATCAAAAGGAAAGATGTTTTGAAATGTTTAAAATAGCCCACATTAAGAAGGTCTTGTAGAATCCCTAACTAGGAATCACGTACTCAGAATTTATGAGTTTCATAGTATGAGTGACAAGTGTAGATCCAGATCTGTGCCCAAGGTTATAAAACTGAGCATGGAAACCAGTCTCAAATCTCAAGCATCTGATTGGCTGAAATGGCGACTGGTCGCCATTTCAGCCAATCAGATGCTTGAGATTTGAGACTGGTTTCCAAACTCAGCTTTATAACCTTGGAGCCAGATGGCACTTTTAAGCCAGTTGATCTGGATATACACTGGATGCTAATTGATCAAAAATAATATAATAAATCTAAACGCGAATAGTGTAGATACTGGTCAGATGGCATGGATACACCGGCTGATCTGGATCTACACTGATATGCCATGTGGCAAAAGGGGTTTACCAAACTGTGATGGTAGATGAGTAATGAAACATATGAAAGCATTACGAAGCTCTAAACTAACACCCAACACCTTGCAAGCTGCTTCAAGAGATGATTTCTTGACATTGCAGTATACTGTTAAATAATTCCTAGGCAAAGTAAGTTGTAGTTTCAAAGTTATAGACCAAAAGCATAAAAAACTTCCATGTGTTATAAGCACACCTGGGTTGAAGGTTATAAAGCTGAGTTTGGAAACCAGTCTCAAATCTCAAGCATCTGATTGGCTGAAATGGCGACCAGTCGCCATTTCAGCCAATCAGATGCTTGAGATTTGAGACTGGTTTCCATGCTCAGCTTTATAACCTTGGGCACTAAGCCCATCCAAATGTGAATCTTATAATTAACATTTATACATGAAAAAATAATGATTCCTTCCAATAAACCACTTAACAGTCATAGCTGACCAAGTAATTGGTTATATATTGTTCATGTGACTATCCAAGTTAATCTAATTTTCATTGCATAGTTCCTCTGGATGTTCAATGTCAAGCTATCTGATCAAGAAGACATGTTACACCAACCACCAACTTATAACATTCAATCCATTAACATTTTACACCATTACATAGTTCTCCCCTAATTGTATCTGAACCCAACTGCTTAATATTTATAGTCACCTTGGTGCAAAAATATTGTAAGTTCAATTGAAATATGAAGGAGTTATACTATTATTGCCCTAAGATGATGATATGTACATTTGTGGAAACAAAGATGATATGTTTTTTATCACTTTATATTGTAAATAAAGTAAATTCTATTACCTTTTCAAAATGTTTTAATGATTGCATTGATCTACAGCAGTTCTTTCAATTTAAGAACTCATCAATACTAATGAAATGAATTAATATGTTGTTACCTACCTGTCAAATATTTTACATGTACTTTGGACAACCATGTTGATGTAATACATGCCCTCTATTACCTGTATGTTCTTACCGGTTATGACTTAAACCCTTCATTCACTAAGCACACTATGTGACAGTTCTGCTAACAGTGAAAACACAGATCATCCTGTGCATCTGTGCAGTTTGATCAGGGCTGAAGGTTATAAAACTGAGCATGGAAACCAGTCTCAAATCTCAAGCATCTGATTGGCTGAAATGGCAACCAGTCGCCATTTCAGCCAATCAGATGCGTGAGATTTGAGACTGGTTTCCATGCTCAGTTTTATAACCTTGGGCACAGGTCTACACAGTTTGTGCTCAGTTCTAAAACTTCTCTAGAACATACCTAAAACAACTGCTCAGGGGGCACTCCAAGTTATTCGTCACTGAGCTGTTTAACCCTTATAGATATGTCTTTTAACCCATGTGTGACTTATCAATATTCAGATCAACCTGCACATCGACACAGTTGGATGAGGATCTATGGTGTTGTTTTAACCAGTGCCCAAGGTTATAAAACTGAGCATGGAAACCAGTCTCAAATCTCAAGCATCTGATTGGCTGAAATGGCGACTGGTCACCATTTCAGCCAATCAGATGCTTGAGATTTGAGACTGGTTTCCAAACTCAGCTTTATAACCTTCAACCTAGGATCCAAACAGTATAGATCCAGATCAGCCTGCACTTTGCAGTGTAGATCCTGATCAAACAGAGATTGTGCAGGTTGATCTGGATCTACACCAGTCACACATGGAACAGAAGATGTAGGGTAAAAACATTAACTTCTTTCTGCTTGACCGGTGTTGTCAATAAGCTTCCAAAAGCACTCTCTCTCATTGACCTTTTTACTGGTTTTAAGTGGGTTTAAGAGTTACTTCTTTCTGTATGGTTGTTTTTTTTCCAAATCCTGTAAAAGCTGACGAATCTTTATAATTGCTGAAGTACTTACATTTTTTTACCGTTTTACTGCTGTCTTGAGTTGGTGAAGATTTACTTCTTTCAGACTGGTTAGCTTTCGTCAAATTTGCACCCTACAAATGCTTGGATGCACACTTGCTACCAAGCTTTCTATGTTACCTGTTATGCTGCCCAAAATCAGTGGGTCTAAGATTTATTGCCTTCTCATTGTTTGGTTTTTCTCAAGTAAAAAGCTTACAAAAGCTTGTACGGACACTTGCTACCAGAAGCTGTCTACGTTACCTGTTTACTTGGCCCTGAATCAGTTTCAGGTTCCTGTAGACTAGCATTACGTTTATGAAATTTCTTCCTGATAGCTCGGCCTCCTATTGCAAAACTCCGCCCACTTTTCTTTTTATCGTTGGCATTGGAGTCGCTGTCATTGACTGAATCATTGAGCTAGAAAGCAGCAAGAAATCATTGCTACATATGACAGGAGATCTGGGGTAGAAATCAAACATGTAGGTACAACAAGCTGTCTTTGATTACAATTTTGATATACAGTAAAACCCATCCATCATTAAGACCATCCTGCTATTTACAATACTACTTAACATTTTTCACAAAATTGTAGTGTATTAACAAGTCCTTGATAGGGATATTGTATGATCAAGTCCTAGTGGGAGAAAATTTTTTGTCAGTCCCTACTGAGGATAATGTATTATCAAGTCCTTATGAAAGATAATGTACCGTATATACTCAGCCATTAGTCGAGGTTTTTTCCTTTAAAAAACACTTCTAAAAAGTTGATCCGACTTATGGCCGAGAGAAAGAAATGAACCTTTAAAAAATCGTCGCTAATCGCCGCCATTTTGATTAGTTGTTGTTGTTCTTAACGTGTTGTCTGGTAAAGCCGTATATGGTGTTACTTTCGTATTTATATAACCTTGAATTCATTGAAAAACAGAAAGACAAGTTATTGCAATATTAGCGTTTTATCTAAAACGCTTGTTTGTAGACAATTAGAAAATATAATTATTCACGTTTTACACAAATTTAGTGGTTGAAAAATCGACGCGAATCGCTAGCGAGTATAGGCAGTATTCGGAGATACGTTGTATCTATATGACATTTAATTCATTAAGAAACGGGATGAAAATTTATTGCAACATTAGAATTCTACATACAGCGATTGTTTGTAGAAATTATAAATAAAATTATTCACGTTTTACAAAATTGCAGAAAGACGTTTTGTTGAAATGCTTTTAAATATAATTACACGTTTGCTAAATTGAAACATATAATAAGAGAAATATTATTTTACTAACGACTGAGTAAATCAAGATTGAATCAGGGTCTATTCAATTTTATTGATACACCTTGATTGTAGAAAATTGTTGCCGAAAACTGCCGAGTGCATGTCAAATCGTGATGACATTTGGTAACGGTACACATTTTCCTGTGTACTCTCGCCGACAGTCGCTAATTGCTATCAAAACAAACCCGACATAACAAAGGAAGTTTATTGGAAAATCACCTGCCAATTAGCCCCAACTTTCCGCTACGCTGGGATTGTCTTACAGCTTTGCTTAAGCCAATCGGTAGCAAGTTAGCATGACAAAATCGTACAGAAACTCCACCTCCCACCAATCAGAGTTCGCATATGAATTTTAAAGATTATTTCTAGTGGCGGGAGGCGGAGTTACGTGTTAACTTTAACGACGAACAGATAATAAACAGTTTTGAGGGATTTTAATCCATGTTGTGTAATCAGAAAAATGGTCTTTCGCATAAATTGTGATAAAATAGAACGAGTGTAAATGCTTTAGAGCTTTTAATAATATATTGAACAGTTAAAATATCGCACTTAGTGATGGAATATCATTGACGAAATAAAGCTGTGAATGGTAGTCGTATTTATTTGTTATGTACTTAAAATAAAGTAAACAATATTTTTTTTATCAGTACTTGTTTTTATTAATTTAAAAAGCCCCAATATTGTACGTTTATTGATTTTCTCAAGGTTACATCGGCGATGTTTTTGGCCGTAAATACCTGCATAAAAGTTGCTTATTCAGTCCCAATTTTAGCAGTTTTTCAACTCGACTTATGAAAGAGTCAACGCAAAAAACGGTCTTTAAGGGGTGGAAATCCACCCCTCGACTTATGAACGGATCGACCTATGGCTGAGTATATACGGTATTATAAAGTCTTCGTGTGCAATAATGTAAGTTTATAATAATGTATTATTAAGTATCCCTAAAGAGAGATAATTTAATATAAAATCCCTATCTATTACCAAGACTGATAATTTTTGTCAGGTCCTTATCTGGGATAATGTGTTATCATAACTTTATCAGAAATAATACATTATTGTTAAGTCTCCCTTTGATGGATTATTTATTTTCAAGTGCCTATTAGAGCTGATGTGTTATCAAGTCCCTGATAGGGATAATGTTTACCAAGTCCCTACTGAGGATAATGTATTATTAAGTCCTTATGACAGACAGTGTATGATCAAGTTTATGATAATTTATTTTAAGTATCCCTTGATGATTTATTAACATGATCAATGGGCTAATTTCAATATGTATCTGTATCCCAAGACATCTTATTTTTAGGCTTTATTCCTTATTGTTGCACACAAAAAACAAACACCATGATTATTGACAGTGAAAACATTCATCAACAAGACCACCTTATTTTAATGCCATATGTTCTATTATCACACCAAGTTGATGCTGTGCCATACACATGTATGTGCTATCTACTGTGATTTTAACAGCTTGGATGTTGACAGCATTGTTGTAACTACATTGATCTATTCTTCACAGCAAAATGTAAGAGTTCTAAATCTATACATTTAGGGTACAATAAGATTCTTTATTGCTAGATTTATTTTTGAACTCCAATTTCCAACACAATCAAAGCAGATTATGCACTATAATCAGTTTCCACTTTCTTACCTAATGAACCAAGTATGTCTTCTCTAAACTTATACCTTACTGTCTAAAATTTCATTATTTCTTTACAAAAAGTGTCCAAGATCATAAAAAACACTTATTAAAGACTTAGGTTTCAAGTCACTGCTCTGGAGAAGTGACTTGATGATACAGTCTCCAAACTGAAGCTTTAATTGGCTAGAAAAGAGACCAGTCTCCAACCTGCAACAGTGATTAGAAAAGAGACAAGTCTCTAATATGGATTGGCTAGGGAAAAAAAACAGTCTCTACTCTGGAATAGTGCCTGGTTAGATTAGAGATAAAATTTAATTATTTCTATACTGGCAGGTACAGAAACAGAGTCAAACTGGAACAGGGACTGGTTGATATGGAGACCAGTGCCCAAGGTTATAAAGCTGAGTTTGGAAACCAGTCTCAAATCTCAAGCATCTGATTGGCTGAAATGGCGACTGGTCGCCATTTCAGCCAATCAGATGCTTGAGATTTGAGACTGGTTTCCAAACTCAGTTTTATAACCTCCAGCCCTGACCTTAAACTAGAGCAGTGATTAGCTGATACAAAGACTAGACTCCAAACTTATTCAGCATTGTAAGATCTTCATAGTACATTAGCTGCTTTAATTAAAGTGCAACTGTCACCTTTGTGTGTTTTTTAGCAAATACACCAACTCCCAATGGAGAAAATAAATCTAGCAATAAAATTACATGAAATATGTTCCTCTAGCATTACTAAGCATGCGATGTAATAGAAAAGCACTGATTAGTTAGGCTTTATTGCAGATGCTTTTACAACTGTAAGCCTTTTTATGAGATATATCACAGTAAACAATAATTTGTTAGTTTGAAATTCAACCCACACCCTTAAAACTTGTGTTAATTAATAAAATCTGTGTGCCATTTTTTTATTACATAATACACAGAAAAGAGGGCTGATCAAAATCTTTGAAACTGTTTCTTTTAACTAAACATATATAAAATTTATTGCATCACTGTTTAAAGCAAAAACAACATAGCATCGTATTAAAAGGATATTCTGGGAATCTATATTGAGAGCCAATCATTTGAAAGCAGCTCTTTCATTATAATTCTGGCTTAAATCCAAATTATCATTGCTTTTGTAATATTTTTTTATTTAATTTGTTTGATTTAAACTATTATTTAATCATTGAATATCTAAACTACCTGTACTTTAAAAACATTAACTGGATCATCCTGTTAGTGATGTTTGAATGAAAAAGAAATTAAAACTTTAAAGTACACTTTTTGTGACCCTTACATTAAAACATTAAGTTTAATTTGCAACACAATGAACTTATTGATCAGCCCTCATATCTTGATATTTTATCAGTCAATACCAACTTAACCTACTTTTCTTGTAAATCACTTCAAAGACAGTCGAGAAACTGAGCTGCATGAGCATGCCACAAACTTTACGAGAATAAACAACAGGTAACACAAATTTTACCATTCTTTTGTTAGAAAACCACCCTTAGTAATAGAAACAATCAAACATTTTCAAGAAAATTCCAAGTTACAGTATCCAAAATGGTATTGAACATCATGAGATATTCCCCAAGGCATTTTGAAAGAAACAAATAGGGATAAGGGAGCTAACTTACATCAAAAGACTCTGTCATCGACGGTAACTCCCTAATGGCTTCCAGGTCCTTGTTTAAGTCATACAAAAGACCCTGAGCCTGGGCCAGGGCTGAAATAAGGGAATTTCATAATAACTCTAACTTGAAAATTGATCATATGCAAGATTTTACAAGATGGCAAATCAAATAGGTTTGCAATTCCAACTAATGTCTATACTGAAGTTTAACTGTATGAAGTTTGAAAATAGTCTGTCCTTGGAAGACTTTATTGTTATAATTATTAAAGCAAAAGTTTTTAACAAAAGTTCAGTATAAATTGGGCTATTATGTGTGCTTAGGCAACAGGATTTTCTGCCATGTTGCAGAAGTTTAGTTCTTTATGTGTTTATAATATTATGTATATATGTATGTATACCTTTATTGCAATGTTCAAACCCCTGTGTGTCCAGAAGCCAAGTTGCCACCCGATCCTGACTCTTCAGGCTGGGATGTCGAGATAACTCTCGATGCAGACTGACGTCCCTTGCTTTCTCAGCCAGGTTCATATCTAAAACAATTGATTCACACATAAAAATAATAATAGAATGTGTTATCCTAAAATTCTGAGTTCCCGCAAAAGGAGCAATAACGTTAAGGATCCAATTGGAAAAAAAAATTAAATCATCTTACTTTAATAGTTGTGTCATAAGCAAACACAATAACAACAGATTTTTACATGCTAGAGAAATGATATAAAGTCAGGTAAGAGAGTGTTTCATTTTGGAAATGGTTGTAAGTTAATATCTATGATTTCTATCTAAGAGTTTCCCCAATTATTTCACTATAAAGTTAACATGGTTCTGAAAATAGGGTAGGGAAGAAAGCAGTAATGCAATTCTTACACAGTCACTGCCATTCCTGTCTGTGGGGTTAAAAAAATATTTTGTGGACTTCTCTTTTATATTTAATTATTAACCATACAATATAGAATAATAGAAAACTGAAAAGCTTTTGTAATCAGTATCATTCTTTAACATTTATTCATTAATTGGTAAAATTGCAGTTTTTGACAAAAATATGTTTTCAGAATATATCACATATAAAATTATAAACATGTGTTTATTAAAAAGTCACCCCAAATAAAACCTTTACTCCATAGATACACCTTTATCATGTGGTCAAACACCAGATAAGCCAGTACATCTGTCCCCATAGATCAGGATTACATTGTTGGCTTTTAGATTCATTAGGTTATTTCTGACAGATGTGACCATAGCACATCCAGATCAGATGGTAACTATATGGCCTGTGCCCAAGGTTATAAAACTGAGCATGGAAACCAGTCTCAAATCTCAAGCATCTGATTGGCTGAAATGGCGACTGGTCGCCATTTCAGCCAATCAAATGCTTGAGATTTGAGACTGGTTTCCAAACTCAGCTTTATAACCTTCAACCCTGGATTACATTGTTGGCTTTTAGATTCATTAGGTTATTTCTGACAGATGTGACCATAGCACATCCAGATCAGATGGTAAATACCGTCATTGTTTGAATATAAGCCACACTTTTTTCCCAGAATTCAGCTGTAAAAAGTTGGGGTTTAATACACAGGTTTGGCTGCTTATACACTTCCTAAGCCATTTTCATCTGTTCCATCAGGTTTGGGGGTGGTGCGGCTTATACATGAGTGCGGCTTATATTCGAACAATGACGGTATATGGCCAGCTCATCTGGATCTACACTTGTTGCACAAGCATCAAAACGTGCGTATACACAATAAAGGGTAAAAGTGCCAGCCACACCTCAACAGACCGATTTTTCTAACCCACTTACTTGCAGTAAGGTTGGATAGGTCATCCAATGCTTGCATAGAAGGTACTGTCATTTCAGTAAGTTTCGGAGATTCTTTTGTTCCGTACGCAATCTCATGTTGTCTGTAGAGACGATGATTCCGTAACCTTGACAACCATTCATCAAACAATTGTCTCTTTATCTACAGAAATAATAAAAATTGCTTGACTGACATCTTTCTTCTTTTTTAAATATTATACTTGAATCATTAACAATTCAGGCTTTCCTAGTAACATTATCAATAAAGTCATTGACTGAATTTTCTGCAAAAATCTGGGGGTGTCTTAATGACATAAATTAACCAGGCAATTAATAGATATAAATTTGATACTGGTATAACATCTTTATATTCTTTCATGTTGCTGATTCAGCAAAAATTGTATAGTTACAATAATTTTATTGAGAATGGAAGGTCAAAAGCCCTGTATACTAATTTAGATAGTTGTAAAAAGAATTGTTTTACAACAGAAATTATTCCCCTCTTCTCAATATATACACCTTTATGATGTGGAAAAAAAATGTAGATCTAGATCAGCTGGCACATCTGTGCCATCTGATCTGTGCCCAAGGTTATAAAACTGAGCATGGAAACCAGTCTCAAATCTCAAGCATCTGATTGGCTGAAATGGCAACTGGTCGCCATTTCAGCCAATCAGATGCTTGAGATTTGAGACTGGTTTCCAATCTCAGCTTTATAACCTTCAGACCTGGATCTTTCTGTTCACTTCTTTGTTTATTAATTAGGTTATTTCTGACCAAAAAGCTAACAGTGCAAATCCTAACCAGAAGGCATAGATGTACCAGCTGATCTGGATCTACACTGTTTGCACATGCAATAAAATGTGTTTAAATGTAGTAAAAGGTTAAAAGGTTGTTGTTTTCAAGTAACCTACTCATACAAAAGCAAGGAAAGAGGGCAAACATCTTTGACACTATGTTTGTCAAATCTTAATTATGTTACCTTGCCAACCTTTAGAATGAGTGTCAGAATAAACACCAGCTGTGCTAACCACAAGTTTCTTGAACCATTTATACTATGAGACATGACCATTATCCCATGAGCAAACAGTGTAGATTCAGATATGCCAGCACATCCCTTAAGTCTGATCAGGATCTGCACTGTTCACTTTTTTATACAGTTGGTTACTATTTACCAAGAAGCAACCAGTGCAGATTCAGAAAGGATTGCCGGCTTATCTGGATCTATATAGGTAACACAATATAACCTGTAAATATGTAATAAAGGGATTATCATTATGAAATTAATAAGGTAATGAGATATACCTTGATATGGTAGACCAGCTCCTCTGCATCTATATCAATACGGTGTCGGTTCCTTTTAAATGCCAACACTGACAACCCAATGTCAATCACACCATGGTACTTTCCCTTCTGGATCTATAAAACATACATCATCATAAAATAACAACTGTCTGGAAATGAACATATTTTAAAAATGAAATTTTTAAATGAATTTAAGCCTTATAAAATTATATCAATTGTGAAACAACTTTTACAAAGTTATGTCAATGATACACTGTTTCGGGCATAACTAACAGTTCTGACATGCTGGCATTGTAAATCTCAACTATCGTAACCTTAGCGCAAAAAAAGTGTTAGTAACATTTAAATATGAAGGTGTACTTTTTATTGCACTGAGTCAACAACACATCTTAGTTCTACTAGATGGATGTTAGACAGAACACTTGTGTCACTCTGGTCAACTTTGTCACAGGAACAAAATTAATTAACAAATTGAAAACTTATTGCTATTTCTCAATTTCTTAATTATTTTGTTCCTGTGACAAAGTCGACAAGAAATAACCTAATTACTCTGGATCAACAATATTTGCCCATACAACAAGAGATCCCCGAAAATGGGTGATTCCCGAATAGGTACTTTGTAACAATAATGGTTAGTTGTATAACTATTGAGGTTAATTTTGAGAATGTTGTTGTGCTTTTAAATCAGACAATTGTAAAATCCAACTATAAATAACAATGTTATGGACTGAACATGATTTTGCTTCAAGGTCATGCTGTGACCTTGACCTTCAAGGTAGAAACCCAAATGTTGCGCGTGCCAATCATCTCCGTGTGGTTATCATTTCTGTGAAATAATTTTAAAATCTGACTTCAAATAAAAAAGTTATGGGCCGGACATGATTGCAGGACAGACAGACAGACAGACAGACAACCAGGTGACTATATGCTCCTCCGAATTTCTTTGGGGATCATAAAAAACATGTAGATATGGAGTAAAGGGTGAAAAGAATGAGCAAAAAGAACAAGAGCACAAGAAGATGACATTTATGACAACATTTTGCTCCTTTTTGGTCCAGTGATCCAACCAATAAAAGCAATCTTCTTCTGTACAGTAAATACCTTTATTAAGACCACCCTGAAATTAAGACCACATCGCTAGTAAGACAACTATTTTGATGTTTCATTTCACAGTTTTGCACTATATTCTACCCCTGTATAAAGACCACCCCACTATCAAGACTACTTTTTCCAGTCCCTATGGTGGTTTTAATAGCGGGGTTTCACTGTATTTCATTTCTTGTCTGATTCTTACAATAAGATCAGCTACTGCTCAGCTTGTGAATTTCCTATGCACAGTGGTGCAAGTGTTTTTAGACAATAAAAGTTGATATCAGCCTATGCTTGTCACAAATAACAGTTACTTTATCTCTAACACAATACAGTAAAACCTCTTATAAAGACCACCCTGAAATTGAGACCATCTCATTAATAAGACCAATATTCCACTGTCTCTGTTTACATTTTGCTTTTTATAACCCCAAAATTAAGACCACCCAACTGTAAAAACCATTTCTGGCTGGTCCAAGAGGTAGCCTATATAGCAGGGTTTCACTGTATTGCTGACTAAACAATACTTACATCACTGGGTGACTTGCTATAGAACAGTATTCCTTTTTCAACCATAAAATATCTCTGAAAACAAAAAAAGCATAATCTTCAAACATGCTGCAAATTAATCTATACTGTTGGATTGTTTTGATTTAAGCAATGTTCAACATTTTCCGATGTGCTAAAAACATGTAACCATCTACTTAGTTCAACTGTGTGACAATAAGCTATCATTTTAAACTATACTTCATAACTATGTACACTTTTTTGTGTGTCTAGCACATCCATGCCATCTGATCAGGATCTGCACTGTTCACTTTTTGGTCAGAAATAACCTTATAAATCAAAACACAAATGGGTGCACATCTTGATCAGATGGCATGGATGTGCCAGCTGAAGAAAGAAGAGTTGATCTGATTACCTTGTGCCAGCCTTGCATTGGCCATCTTTTCCTCTTGGACAGATAACCCTGGTATGACTCTGGTACTGTTTCGAATCTTTGTCCATCTCTAAGCCCCTCCACTATCTCCCAATCATTTCTTGTTGACCTCTGTGACCTTGATTTACGACCTTTGCTGCGACCTTTACTGGAGGTGACCTTGTTTGAACTGTTTGTGAGACTGTCACTGCCTTTATTGTTGTCATTGGTAACACCTCCAATGGCTGAAGAGTTATCCTCGCTTTCACCATCCTGAAGTAAACACAATAAAAACTAATTAATCAAGAATGATAAATATACACACATCCAAATGGGCAACTTTATTAAGTTTTTATCTATAACTTTTATTAGATAGAAACTGTATTGACAATATCAGTCTTGATTTGCAAAAGCTAAAATTTACATGTAAACTGACAACTGATATTATAATGCTTCAGCTTACATCCCGAATATGCCTTCTATCACAATGGGCAACCAGTGTGGATCATATTTTCTCACTTACTAGACAGAAAAATCTCTATTTTTAGCCGTGTGAGATTTACTTATCTCACATGGGCTTATCTAACACTCTGCATGCTCGCCTACTTTCGTATTATTGCGCACCGTATTAATTGAGCACTTTCATTTTTGATTTAGACTACGTCATGATAATTATTGCTACGTCATTTAAGTTTATTATGTGACGTAATTTAACGGATGTTTACTTTTTCAAACAGAGCAAGCTGTTGGTTTTATTTTATCAGGATTTATTTCAAAAATCATTTGGAAAGGATATACTCGCAGGTTGCTAAATTCTCAATGCTGGAACTTGGAAGTGTTTATCGTGGTATGAGTGTGAAAATGCTACTTTTTTTAGAGTGTTTCATTCTTATACCGCTGTTGCGAGCTTCGTTAAACATCAGGATCTACAAACAAAGTGAATGGAAAATAAAATAGGAAATATACTACTGTTTAATCGGGATATTTCAACTGGTATGTACAATTCATTTTTTTTTCAATTTTGAATTGTGACGAAATCACGAATGACCTTAAAAATCGCAGATCCGTTATCCGTTTTCAACGGATGAACCAGCTGTTTTCATCCAATGAAATAACAATTCTTTTCCTTTCTTTTATTAAATTTTGTAACGATATTGTTGAAGGCCTTCATGTTAGGGGTGATAAACTTTGACAGGACTGTGTATTCGTGGCTGATATACCGTTCCTACTGGAAGTTACGCAAAAGAAATAGTTCTCTAAAATTCTTGCGTTTTTTTAATTTTAAAGAATTTAATTAAATTTTCAAGAAGTAAGTGAGAAAAATAATCAATCATTTGTATTCAGCGAAGATCGCAGTATCCCAACCCACGGGCAATGCTTTCCAGACGGAAACTCGGCACAGCCTCGTTTCCTTCTGGAAAGCATTACCCTCGGGTTGGGATACCTCGATCTTCGCCGAATACCAATGATAGATTCTCTTTATCTGAATCTACACTGAAAATTATCTGATCTTAATCTACAATGTAGATAATATGATCTGGATCTTCACTGCTTCTAGGTCAGAAATATCCTACTGGATTAAAAAGCAAACAGTGTAGTAGATCCTGATCAGATGGCACAGAGAGAATTGCAGAAGTGATAAACTGTCAATCCTGAAAACTTGAGCCATACCCTATTTAGTCAGGGTCAAACTTAGATCTCAGCAATTAAAACAGAAGCTCTTGGGATTACTAGTAACAGCAATGTGTCATATTATAATCCTTACTGTCTTAACCCTTAGAAGATCCTCCATATACTGGTATTCAGGTTTTATTGTGTGTACAACCAGTGCAGATCAAGATCAACTGGCACATTCATGCCATCTGATCTGGATTAGCATCAGTTGCTTTTTTGGTAATAACCAAATGAATCATAAAGTGAACACTGTTCATCCTGTATCTTGACAGCATAAATGTGGGCTGAAGGTTATAAAGCTGAGATTGGAAACCAGTCTCAAATCTCAAGCATCTGATTGGCTGAAATGGCGACCAGTCGCCATTTCAGCCAATCAGATGCTTGAGATTTGAGACTGGTTTCCATGCTCAGTTTTATAACCTTGGACACTGATGGATGATCTGGATCCACACTTATTACAATAGCAATATAACATGTATATAATATAAAGTTATATCTGAAACGATTTGGTACCCGAGACATGAATTTACATAGACTTTTAGCAATCTAAAATTGATTATTGCAAGTATTTAATCTGCAATTACAGATCATTTGGAAATAATATAACTTCTGGAACTGTTATCTTTCCAACCTAAGGCAGTACTGGCATACTGAATGTACAAACCTCGTGTAGACCCTGATTTGCTGGCACATCTGTGCCATTTGATCCAGAGCTACACAGTTCACTTCTTCATCAAAAAGCAGTTTAGATCCTGATCAGAGGCCATGAATGTGCTAGCTGATCTGGATCTACTCTGTTCACCCATGGATTACGCAATATAATCTATGGAGTAAAGATCTGAATTGACAGAAGGATGATTTAGTAAACCTTTTACTCCATGGTTAAGCCTTTATTTACATGGGCCAGCCATCAAGATCTAGATCTGCCAGCCCTTCAATGTTTTCCGATCTAGATCTATACATTTAGCTTCTTGGTCAGAAACAACCTAATACCTCTAGCACTTGTAGATCCTAATTATCAGAATGCATTGAGTAGTAAACTCACTTCTTGGTCAGAAATAACCTTAGATACCTCTAGCACTTGTAGATCCTAATTATCAGAATGCATTGAGTAGTAAACTCACTTCTTGGTCAGAAATAACCTAATACCTCTAGCACTTGTAGATCCTAATTATCAGAATGCATTAAGTAGTAAACTCACTTCTTGGTCAGAAAAATCCCTAATAAATTGCAACAGTGTTGTTCCTGTGCCCAAGGTTATAAAACTGAGCATGGAAACCAGTCTCAAATCTCAAGCATCTGATTGGCTGAAATGGCGACTGGTCGCCATTTCAGCCAATCAGATGCTTGAGATTTGAGACTGGTTTCCAATCTCAGTTTTATAACCTCTAACCCAGATCTCAGATCTGACTGCAGGCAGACTTGAACCTACACTGGTCACACACATGGTATATAAGATTAATTGACAGAGTTTAGGGTTAGAATATTAGTCTGACAGTAAGTTAATAGCTATTTAACGGATCAATTCATAATTATTTTGATAAAAAAAAACAAAATCATCACCTTACTGCAAAAATGGAATAACTTTCTTATTTCAATGGTACTTAAACCATATTGTGCACTTAGGTGATGAAGTGATAAACAAGCTATTAAGCATGATTGTCAAGAGTTAACTGGCACTGATAATAATATATTCATAGTAGGATAAAAGCTTTCATGCAAATATTTCAGGAGTCAGGCAATTTACCATTACACACTATAGCCACATGTCTTCTAATCATCAGAATCAACTTCAGTCATGATGTATTTCCAATAATGTACAATGTACTCCTTCATTTCTAAGTATTTAACCCTTTCCTCCATAGCCACACCTTTATTGAGTGGGCAAACAATGTAGATCCAGATCAGCCAGCATATCCATGCTGTCTGATCAGGATCTGCACTGGTCACATTTTGGTAAGAAAAAACCTAACCAATCATTAAGTAAACAGTTCAGATCCTGATCAGACAGCATGGATGTGCTGGCTGATCTGGATCTACAATGTTTGCCCATGCAATTAAGGTATGTCTAAGGAGGAAAAGGTTAAATACTTTATACTGTTTACTTTATGATTAGTTAGGTTATTTCTGATCAAAATGTGACCAGTGCAGATCCTGATCAGACGGCACAGATGTGCTGGCTGATCTGGATCTACACTGGTGGAGCATGCATAAAAATACATATATACGGAGGAAAGGGATAACAGTGCCCAGTTGTACAACCACGACAGGAAACTGATGATGTATTTGTTAACTTCAAATTAAATTTAAATCTGCCTATTCACAGTTCAGGGTGAAATACTTGCCGCCCATTTTACCACTAAATGAGGCCCAATTAATTATGAACAAAAGCTAATTATGACAAACTTTAAAGGACTATACAATACATTTTAGAATCTATTGTGAGTGAATTTTTCTGTTAGTTACATTATAAAGGCTTTGCCTTTATATTTATATTCACCCTTACATTGACTATGTAAAAATATTACGTAACCTTTACTTTCTTCATAGGTTGTATTACAAATTTTCATATTTTAAAATTCTTAAAGTTAATAGTTTTGTCCCAACACACGACCATGCCCATTTATCCCTTTCCTCCATATATAATTTATTTTACGGCATGTAAGTTTTAACAACCTCATCATTGTTTCAAAGCAGTAACTTGAATGTTACACAGAAAAAGGTGATTTGAACAAATAATTTTAACATTACGCTGGGAATCGAACCCGTACAACAACTAGCCAAATACATGTACTGATGAACACTCTACTGATCAAGCTAACTGGGAAAACCCTTTTTTTAAAGGTTGCACAGATATTGTCCAACAACATTGACCTGGCACTTCATTAATTTTCGTAAAGGTCATTGGATAAACACGGGTATCAGCGAAATACGCCGATATATTTATTCAATTTACACCCCAGTGATGTGTGGTGTATTGGAATAGATGCCGGACTACCAATTCAACGTAGATCGTAACGTTTACGAAATTTAACGACTATGGGGTCAAATGCAAGAGTGCCAGGTCAATGTTGTTGGACAATAACTGTGATATATTGTTGTCATTATGTAACACTGGAGACAGATTTTATACCAATACTAATCAGATTTGTACAGGTACTTTTTACAGCCACCACACTGCACAAAAAATACTACTGTAAATTGTAAATTATTTTAAGCCTAGGCTGGGAAATGAACCTGTACAGTGCCTAGCCGAACACTTTATCAGTTGAGCTAGCAACAAAAAATTGAGAAACGGAAAAAGAGACAGGCTGTCAAGAGTTATGAAACTTACGACTGTTTTGATGCGAGACAACCATAATCAAGTTCTTGAGTGTTAACTATTAAAAAATGCACTTTGACACTATATAAATATCACATCCCATTGGGGGAAACAGTACGAAATGTTAACCCGAGAGAAGTAATGTCAACCGAGGCGTTAGCCGAGGTTGACATTACCTTCTCAAGGGTTAACATTTCGTACTGTTTCCCCCAATGGGATGTGATATTTATTTTATTACACCGAACATTTGTTTTTTTAGAGATCTTGACTATGACCAAATTAATTGCTTAACATTACATTTTGAGTTCAATGTTTAAAGAAGAGAAAAACAATCGGATTTCCAAGATATTTATTTTTAGATCCACGCGAGGGTGACATGATACTGTCGCATATGTGACAGTAGCGATTATCTCCCTGTGACGTCACATTACACTATATAGTAAACTAATCACGTGAGGTGTAATAAAGTAAATTAACCCTTAACTCCATAGATACACCTATGCCCAAGGTTATAAAGCTGAGCATGGAAACCAGTCTCAAATCTCAAGCATCTGATTGGCTGAAATGGCGACTGGTTGCCATTTCAGCCAATCAGATGCTTGAGATTTGAGACTGGTTTCCAATCTTTAGCCCTAACTGCATGGAGGAATAGTGTGGATCCAGATCAGCTGGCCAATCCTGATCAGGATCTACAAGGTTCACTTTTTGATTCAATAGGTTATTTCAAAAGAAGCAAATTGTGTAGATCCTGATTAGATGGGATGAATCTTAACTCAGGTCACACTTGTGTTAAAGCACATAAATAATTACTGAGTAAAAGGTTAACCAGCTCTCTGGCAGACAATAAGGACAGGCACTATGAACACTATGACATTTGTTCATCTTTCTGAAACTGACGAGCTAATTCTTCAACCCACACAAAATAAAAAGATCCACACATTACCAGATCTAACAGTTAATAAGTGTGTTTAAATCCAATTATTTTTTATAAAGCATAGAATTTTATGAGTATAATTTAATATTTTAACAACATGTTTTATAATAAACAACCCATTAGCTTTAAAGTTTCCCGGTAATTCAGCTTTGAAGTCGTCATTATGGAAGACAAAAATTCTACTTTGAATTATGAATATTGAAATAATTACCTGTTACTTTTTACAACTTTGAGGTTTTTCTGAATCCTGGTGTTGTCATTGTATTTGATTTAAAACTGCCAACATTATCATACCATAAAATCCCAATATAACACCTATGGTGGAGTTTCATTTTGAAAAAAGGGGCATTTGTTTAAGTACTTAAATACAACAGGTGGTACTATAAATCTTTGTCGAAGTGCTTTAAAACATGTTTTTATTACCTTAACCCTTTACTCCATAGATACACCAGGGTTGAAGGTTATAAAGCTGAGCATGGAAACCAGTCTCAAATCTCAAGCATCTGATTGGCTGAAATGGCGACTGGTCGCCATTTCAGCCAATCAGATGCTTGAGATTTGAGACTGGTTTCCAATCTCAGTTTTATAACCTCCAACCCTGTTATTGCAAAGGCACCCTGACTGTAGATCCAAATCAGCTAACACATAGATCGGTACTGTCTGATCTGGATCTTCCATAAATTTTGCTTTATAATTATATTCAGAAATAATGAATGTACAAGTGAATAGTGTAGATCCTGATCAGATCCACAGAAGTGCCACCTGATCTGGATGTTCACTGTTCATTCTTGTGATAAAAGGGATATCTATGGAGTAAAGGATTAAAAGAAAATTTGAAGCTGGAAGAAGCTACAGCTTGCAACTGTTTTGCATTTTTACTTTCATCTTAGAAAAGTTCAAGGAAAATGGAGCGGGCAATTAATAAGGGTGTTATGGTAAAATGCATTGTTTTTTTTAGTTTCTAATAGTTTCTTGCTGTGTTATTTGTCCACCTGAGTTTATAATCAAACTTTTTGCAGATTATTATTAATTAATAATTCTAATGCATTAACCCACAACAGATGTAAACGAAAGAGGCCGAGCATTGAACTGGCCAAGGTTAATTGACTCTATATAATATCTGCACTCATGTGAAACCAGTGTAGATCCAGCCAGCATATCTATGCCAGCTGATCTGGATCTACAATGGTTACATCATGGTCAGAAATAACCTAATGAATCTAAAAGTGAACAGTGAAGATCCTGATCAGACCATGTGATTATGTCAGCTGATCTGAATGTACACTGGTCGTCAATGAGATACAAACCATATTCCATGGAATAAGGTTATGCTGCCGTATTTTAATAATAAATAACTGCATGTTTTTCTGGAAGTATGCAAAAAGACAAATTTAACATACAGTCAATTTCAAAATTATTTAATATAATAGTATGCTGTCGGGTAGAAATAACACATGCATGGTGAAATTAAGGAAAAATTTCCTGTATCATTTCAAGTGTTAAAGATCAACAGTTACAGTATCACTAGAAAAACCTACCATTTCATTAAGTCCTTGCTCATTCTTGTAACAGTCAATGTGATCTTTAAAAATGAAGTATATTGTTTTATTTATAGATCAAATATCTTTAGTATTAGGAAGATATCCCAAATGACCAATATAGGCCTGCAGAACTAACAAGAGCTCATTTTGTCAGACTTTGCAAGTGCTGCCAACATAATACAACATCAAGTTAATTGATTTTTTCCACCTTAACTATCACTTAATTAACCAGTTTGTTAGTGCCAGAATGTGGAAATAAAACTTGAGGAAACAAGCAATATTCTTAGTGAACTGACCCTGTACTACATAGGACATGACTTTATCCTATGAGTGATCTAGCAATCTGATCAGAAACTATATCTATGTTCGGGAAGAAAACAAGTACAAACAAACGAACAACATCAACAACAACAAAAAACAATGTTCACTTTTCATTTTATTATTCCTGACCAAGAGACTAACAGCATAGATCCTGATCAGACTGCATAGATGCGCAAGCTGATCTGATCTGGATCTACATCAGTGGCCCATGGGATATGAACTGTATCCCAAGGAATTAACAAACCACCTTGTTAGTGTTAGAATGTGGAATGGGCATTATGTTCTATGTGAACTTGTTTACTTTATCAGTAAATCATCAATGTTTAAAATACAAGGTTTACCTATGAATAAATGTAATTGGCTTAACTTTCTGTCAATTTGAACCAGACAAATTTTACAACAGAATTGAACAGCCCCATAGCAGACCCTGATCAGACTGTGTTCATGTACAGACTGATCTTAGTCCATAATACTGCTGGCTGAAGTGCCTGTTGATATGACTCAATCCTTTCCTCCATATAAACTCCTTTATAGCATGGTCGAACAATGCCATCTGATCAGGATCTACACTGTTCACTTTTTGGTTTATTGTGTTATTTCTGACCAAACAATGAACAGTGCAGTGCCCAAGGTTATAAAGCTGAGATTGGAAACCAGTCTCAAATCTCAAGCATCTGATTGGCTGAAATGGCGACCAGTCGCCATTTCAGCCAATCAGATGCTTGAGATTTGAGACTGGTTTCCATGCTCAGCTTTATAACCTTCAACCCAGATCTGGATCTACTCGTATATTATGGAGGAAAGGGATAACAGTTGTAATTGCTGCCAATAAAACCAAGCTACCTACTGTTATAAGAGTTACTGCAACATTTAATCCATTATACATTGTAGCCGATAATTTCTTTAGCAGTTCATTGCTAAACTTTGAAGAAATAAGGAAAACAAATAATTTTCAAAGGAACAGTTTCATGTTACTCATTTGCACTGAAAATAATTTTGAAATGATTATATCCTTTAACTTATTAATTATCTTGAATTCAGATCTGCCTCACTTAAAAAATTATTTAATTGTCTGTTTGAAAAGGATCTAAGTGAAATGTGTTTTCTTTCTCAAGTACATGTAATAGGACGATCCTTAATTAATTAATAACTGTTGAACAAAGTGTTCCATGCCATAATGTTCTGGCAAGGATGTTAAATATAGATAGACACAAACAATAAGTCAAGTATAACCTTTACTCCATGTATACACATTTTATCACATGCAACCAATGTAGATCCAGATTTGACCAAATTTCTGTGCCATCTGATCAGGATCTTGATTGTTCACTTTTTGTTAAGAAAACTTAATGAATCTAATGGCCCAAAGTGTCAGCTGATCTGGATCCACACAACAAAGGTGTATCTGCAGAGTAAAGGGACAGCTTGTACCTGGCATGTCTTTCTAATATAATTGTCTCCCTTGGATATTAAGTTTGTTCTTAAATAACTTAATCCTTTATTCCTTAAAAGGGCTTTTATTGCATAGACACACAGTGTAGATCCAGATAAGCCAGTACATCTGTGCTGTCTGACCTGGACCTGAATCTACACTGTCTACTTCTTGGTCAGAAATAACCTAATTTTAAATCTTCACTGGCAACCAAAAAGTAATTGTAATGAAAGGCATATTTGTGAAGTATTGAGTTAAATGAGGTGATCTGTATTGAATCACTTTCACTCAAAAAATAAGTATACCCTTTAAACAATGATATTATGTTAAAATAGAACTAGAGTACTTCACATGCTTTAAATGTTAAGTTTCCCAGCAGTTTAACTTGTTTTGGCTTGATAGACGCTTTTGTGGAAAAAAAGCATCATTTTTTTCTCTAAAGGGGAATGAAAAAAACCCTGCTGTAATGTTACATTTTGGGGAAAACTGCATAATTTAAAAGAAATTTTCTGAGGGAAGACACTCCTGCTATAGAAGGAAACAAAGCCCTGGAAGTGCAGATACTTTAATCAGCTTTGCTGGTTAACATAAACTCCCTTTATCTGATTGCTAGTCACTGTAACAAACTGTTTCAGTTCTATAAGAGTGATGATATTAAACTGTTTGCTGTCCCCTCCCACTACATGAGTACTTACAGAATCTGAGTCGGAGTCACTGTGCCGGAACTGGTACTGTTTCTTGTGACCAGCGGGAGAACGCCTCAGTGCTGGGATTTTATCATTGGTGGCATTAGGATCAGAAGATGACATGTTGGTTGACTAAGCTGTCTATACCCTGCTAAATATACTCCATTGTCTACTGAAACAAAAATGCAAACAATTAAATAATTAAGTAGAACCTACTGTAGTGTAACTTTTACCTGTCAAGGTTAAATTATCACATATTTTGAACAACTGCAATTGGAATCATTTAAAAAATCAAAAACAAAAACAAGAGTGCTACCAGTCCTATCTGTTTTTTTGGCAAAGTTCTGTCTAAAAAATTATCCAAACCAACATTGATTTAAAGTACAATGCAGATTATGTTGATAATGCCTATTCAGTTCAGTTTTTCACAATGCAAGAACTCGACTATATGAAATTTTCCATATTTAAAGGAGTCTGAAAGTGCTGTTTTGGCAGTAATAATTTTTCAAATATATTATTACCACTTCCCAAAATATTAATAAAATTTGAGAAAACTGAAAAATAACAATAACAGATTTCCTGGCCCGCTGCTCATTCATTTTTTCTTGCAAGTAACATTAAACAAAATAGGATGTTAAGCATAAGCTAATTTTGGTAAGACAGTACCCAATGCATCAAACAGCAAAACATGTAGACTCTGATCAGACTGCTCATATGTGCTGGCTGATCTGGATCTAGACTGGTCGCAAAGTAATTTTAATTAAAACGGCTGATTAACAGAGTTCCACTTTGTGTTCAACGAAAAAATACAAGAGCACTTTGAAATAATTTCTGCAGAATATAATTCAATCATCATTTACTGTAACAATCTAACCAGCTTGTTAACAAATTTTCAGTAACACAAACTGCAAGCTTGTTTTTTGTTCAGGGAACTTAAAAAGCTTTGACCTTTTCCACAAGAAATCACTGTCAATATTAATTCCGAATAATGATCAGTAATGTTATAGATTTGTTATAACATTGCTAAAACTCAACTACCGTATTCCGCTGTGTACACCCCGTCACATTTTTTGTCCCCGATAAACGCCGAAGTTCGGGTGCGCGTTACACATCCGAAAAAAATCATTGCGTTTTTTTCCGGCTCCCAAAGTGGCCAAAAATGACGAATATCGTCTGAAACAAAACCGGAAGTTTGGTTTTACTGCGCATCTTTATGAGCAGGTCGGATGCAGATCGTGTCTGACGATTTCGTCCATGTTTGAATAAACTATATCGCAAAAGACGTCGTAACAAAACAGCGTTTGCAAAGAAATATTAAAATAATTTTTTTTTAATGTTTGTGAAAAATCTAGATTCTTAATCTTAAATATATTTTCAGATTAAAAAAATACTATTGTTAAATAACTTTGGGTTATGTTGTGTCATTAGTTTGCAACATGGATCAGCTTATTGTTAACTTAATAATTACCGTTAGCAATTTTCGACTCTGGTTTGTAAAAGGTATTGTTTTCCAATTAAAATCTGCGGTATGTTTGTAACAAATTGTGATTTGTTTGCAACAAATAAATTCCAAAGGGCATTGTTATTCAATTAAAACATTTCAACAAACATGTTTGAGAACGTGATAAGTAAATTGAGCAGGTGATGAGATGTTTGAGAAGGTGATAATTGTCACTTATTTTCAGCCTTCCAACTTCCGCACAACATGAAAAATTGGTGCGCGTTATACATCCGAAAAAGTGTTTTCCCGCTGATTTTACGTAAAAAATTGGGTGCGCGTTATACATAACTGTGCGGTATTCACAACGGTAACAAAGTATTTCACATAACAATCTGAATCTGATTCCTAAAGGGGGAGAATACAGACAGGTCCCTATATTATAGGAAATTAATGACCTACTTTTTGAATAATCTGTCAATTTCCTTTTCCACCAAAATTAAATGCAACAAGAATTTTTTTTTTTAGTTTCAGGCAAGAATTATTATTATAATGATTAATTTGAAAAAATACAAAGTTTTATTTTCGAAACTTAATGTAGAATTTCTTTGACTTAGCAATTCTTGTGATACAACCTCAACTTTCACTTATTTCATGTGTGTCAATAAAATGCATATATATGGAGTAAAGAATTTACTTGATGGCTTAATCAGACTATGAGACCCATGCATGAATATAATTAATTAAATCACAGTATCTAGATTTATGATCCTGCCAAAATCTCATTAGAAGTGTGTCCCCCAAAGACAAGTCCCAGAGAAATTAAATAACACCAAACTAGCAATCAACTACCAACGCTTTCGACAGAACATCAATAATTAATGTGTCTTTCTTCGCTTTTTAAAAACTGTTTACCCAAAAGGTCATTATTGCCTCTTATTATTAGAGAAGTTTTCCCTTTTGAAATAAAGTCATTTATTCAACATTCATTTATGTTTTATTCATAGCCACTAACTTAAGGTAAGACCTGTGTAATGAATACCTATATCCAGAAGAGTATCCAAGGGAGGTAACTATACTAGTAAATTAGCATAGATTTCTATCATGCAAGAGGACCAGGGTTCAAATCCCACTGGAAGCTATTTTTTTTTTGTAAGCCTAGAGCTTAAATAATTGGCATATTTCTTTTTTTCCTGTGTAATTCTGTCATTGAATATAAAATTCTCATGATTTAAACTAAAATAAGCAAAATAATCAAGATTAAAGGGGTTTTCGCTATCAGAATAGTGTTTATTCAAGTAATCAATTTGAAAATTTCTAAAACTGGACGGTAAACTTCTCTGAAATTTTGTTTAAATTTTGTTTAACGTATATAGTTAAAAAATGGTAAAGTTTTGTATATTGCACCAATCAGGATTTTGCACAATTTTCATTAATTTAGTCTCGTGAAATATAAAAAATGCATTTTTTAAATTTATTTGGTCAAAAAATGTCATTTTAAGATAAATTCTGAATTTATATATTATATCTTTAATTGGTTTAGTAAAATATAACATAGTTTGGATAAACTGTAAAAAAATAGGGTTGAATTTATCAATAACAAAAAATTTTGTCACCGATTAAAGAAATTTGATACTTTCACGTTTTTCTCACTTTTTTAAATAAAAAAACCCTAAAAATCTAAAAAACTACACGGTGAAAATCATTAAAATTTTGCATACAAGTCAGTGGTATGAAGCAGTTGATGAAAATATAATCAGATATTGGATTCTTAATAGTGCCTATTACACAGGTCTTACCTTAATTCAATAATCTGGTAACAAGTTATTTCAATCATATCTTGTGTGTAAATATTTGCTTAAATCCCCCGCACATCAAATGTGTGCAATTGATACACAGTTCCATGCTGTGTGATTTTCAGCAGAATATTCGAAGCAAATAAAAGATCCAGATCCGTTTGATTAGCCTTAACAGAATCACATTCACAATAAATAAGCAGAACAAAATAAGCTGAAGAAATTCATCATGAAATGGTGATTAATTTCCCCCACTTAATTCAGAAATATAATCACTCTTATGATAACTACTTCTTTTCATAAAGCTCCATTAAATGATTTGTTAATGTTTTTGTTCCTGGAACACAAAGTGTTGTATATCATTAACATTTCTTCTCTATAGAGCTACTCAAGTTGACAATTCTTCATGTAGCAAATTATTATTGTTACGCTATAAAAAAAATTTCTTTGTAGAATGGTAAGGCAGTGGTTTTTACTTGTAAAAATGCTATTCCTCACCTCAAAATGCAGAGTTAAACAATGATAACTCCCAGACTGGGGAACCTAGGCCAGTGCCCAAGGTTATAAAACTGAGCATGGAAACCAGTCCCAAATCTCAAGCATCTGATTGGCTGAAATGGCGACTGGTCTAATCAGTCTGTCTAATCTGGATCTACACATGTTGCTTTTAGATTCATAAACTAGTTCCTGACTAAGAAGCAACTAGTGTTAATCCTAATTGCACTGAGATACGATTAACACTTCATAATAACAAGTTTTATTCCTCGCGGGACTCGTGTAGATCTGGATCTGACCAGATCTACACATCACTGGTCGCTTCTAGGTCAGAAATAGCCGGATGAATCTAAAAGTGAACAGTGTAGATCCTGATCAGACAACAAAGACACGATAATATTATACCAACACTAAGAATTCATTTATATATATAATAAAGGCTGTATGGTTAATAATTATATAAATAGTTGTAATAAAGAAAGCTCTGATTTCACTATAATTATGTTCATGATGTATTTGTACCTTATCAGGATCTTTATTAACCACAACTATTGATAACCAGAAAAACTAGAGAAGATATGAGGAAATCAGGCTCATACCCTGTCTGCTTAATCAATGGGCCTTTGCATGTATGTGTAAAATGTAGGATTTTAGACACCAGGTTGTGTCTGGGTGTCCCTCCAAAACTCACATATATGTACATATACCACACTACAGACTTCTGAATATGCATACTCCTTGGATGATTGGGCATTTTTATATTAATTTATAAACGTTTTTGTAACAATACAATAAAAAGTTGGTCTTAATTTGATTTTAAAGCCACCCATGATAACATATTTGTATCAAATGCAGGGCTTTTTTTCCTTCTTTAGTAGGGGCCGTTTATGGGCGCCTTCCCCTCAGAAAATTTCTTTTAAATCATGCAGTTTTCCCCAAAAAGTAACTTTACATCATGTTTTTTCATTCCCCTTAAGAGAAAAAAATCATGCTACTTTCTCCAAAATTATAGGGCGTGGGCCCCTTCCCCTGGTAGTAAAAACAGTCCTGAAATGCAATAAAATAATAATGCTTTTCAGATAAAAATAGACTTCAGTACCTAAATAGACTTTGGTATTTAAGCCTAAAATATGTTATATATTAATGAGGTCTTGAGATGTCTAATGAGATTAATTTATAAGTATAGTAAGTAAGTATTATTAAATAAATTCTACTACAACTTTTACAGTGACTTAAATCTGTTTTGTTTGGGCTTACTAGCTTTACAATTTTGTCAAAATTCATTAAAATCAGCCCATCATTCAACTGGAAGTTCTTCAAATGCAATTTATTTTGTAGATGGACCAACATACATTGTATCTTTACATCTTCTATATGTTTTAATATTCTGAAATCCTGGATTCATAACACCATCTATCTTTCTATGTAAAGGCAATAATAAGTAACTGCTTGTTTTAACATCCACAATTTGCAGTTAACCCTTTACTTCATAATATACACATTTAATCATGTGTGCATATATTGCAGATCCAGTTCAGCTGGCACATCTGTGCAGCCTGATCAGGATCCACACAGTTCAGCTGGCACATCTGTGCAGCCTGATCAGGATCCACACAGTTCAGCTGGCACATCTGTGCAGCCTGATCAGGATCCACACAGTTCAGCTGGCACATCTGTGCAGCCTGATCAGGATCTACACTGTTAGGTTTTGGATTCATTAGGTTATTTCTAACCAAGAAGCGAACAGTGTCACACATGCAAAAAAAATGTTTATATATGAAGTAAAGAGTAAATCATATCTCCAAAATACAACAAACAGATTTGTTACCTGAAAGCATGCAAACATCAGCTAATACAATCTCTAATGTATTAGACCTTGAGCTGCCAATAGACCCCCCCTCCCCCCCCCCCCCCCCGGGGGAATTTTGAAGGGTATGTTTTTCTGAAATCCTATACCATTCTACGCATTTTGCAAGTTGTTTGCACTCTGGCGAGTGGGGCGTTTTTCCGTAACGCATGTTTGAATATGTTACCTTTGAAAAAAAGTTTGTGTAAGAATGAAATATTTGACAATTGTAAAAGTTCTAAACTAAACATATTTATTCTACACCAGAAAGCTCTAATCTACATTACTAATGCAATAAAACATCATTTACCTAAGGTATTGGTCTAAAATAGTGATAAAGTTATGTTATTTAACATAAAAACCTATTAAAATAAAATGTATGAATCATTTCTTACGTGCAGTAGCAAGTAATTTGTGCTTATAAGTAAAATATAGTAAGATAAATGGGACATCAGGACAAATATAATACAGTGATATACATTGGGACATAAGCCCGTAACGCTATATTGAAATATGTTACCGAAAGAAAAGAAAATGGGAAAACAAGCCATAAATGTATTAGACCTTTAGCTGCCAATAGACCCCCCCTGCCCTCTGGGGGAATTTTGAAGGGTATGTTTTTCTGAAAGCCTATCCCATTCCTCGCATTTTGCAATTTGTTTGCTTTCTGGCGAGTGGGGCGTTTTACCGTAATGCCTGTTTGAATATGTGACCTTTGAGAAAATTTTATGCATTGAAGAAATAATTGGCAATTATAAAAGTTCTGAAATAAACCTATTTTTTCTACACCAGGAAGATGTTTTTTTTTTAATTTTTAATGCAATAAAACATCTGCAACCTAAGGTATAGGTCTATAAATAGTCATTAAGATATGTTACTTATCATCAAAACCTAGTTTAAAAAGTTGTATGCAACATTTCTTACTTACATTAATAAAGAATTTCTGTTTTATTTGCTTAATTCATTAATATAAATAAGACTGCAGTATTTAAATGTAATAAAGTCACATTGAGGCACATTTCTTGTTTAATGTATATAAATAAATACATATATTTGTAAATTCCAAAAACCAAAATATCTGAAAAAAAAACAATTGAAAAAACATCTCAAAGATAGCAAATAAAATATTTATAAATGAAATAAATTATAAAGAAATAAACTCTTAAAGACATATTGAATTTGTATGATTTAAAGGTAAACTGTGTTAAAAACTTTGTTAATATTATCTATAACTTTAGTTATATGTGACTTCCTGATATGCATATTTCACCTTTTTACTATTATGCTTTATCATATACTTATGCCTATGGTAAATAAATTTGAAGTTTTGGTGTAATTGTTGTTTTTTTAAATACACCTCTTCATGAGTTTTAACGATTAGTTAGCTTTATCTCATAATAAAAATAAATACCATATCGTAAATCACCAGTTTTAAATATGTTACCCAAAAGAACGTATTTTAGTTACCAACCTCCCTGCACTTTATGTATCTTGTATTAAAATAGGTAATATATATATATAGAATTATGTTACAAAAGCAAATTAAGGTATTGATGCTGGTAATATTGAACAGTTATGTATTTTTCATTTAAACGTAGTTAAACTTTAGAGGTTAATGATCTGTGTACTGCTCAATATGTCTTGAAATAAATGTGTATGATGTAGATGGTTCAAGTTCGTCCTATTTTAAATCTTTTTAAATTAACAATAAACCTATCAATATGGCTCAGTGACAACATTGTAATACAGCTTACGTTTGCACTAATCATGGACTGGTGCATCCAGTCTAAAGCTGTCCAGATACTCTTGATTGAGACAGATAACGTTAATTTGTTCTAAAAAAAATGTTGAAACATTGTTTATCATTTTATTATTCTATTTATGTCTTTAGTCATCCTGTAATATGTTACCAATTTTTACTTTAATAATCAGCAAAAATAAAAAGAAAAGAAAAGCAAGAAACTGCAAATGATTAGTAAATTAACATTTTGATAAATATTTTTATATAATATTATATTATGGTAAAGTCGATCTATAACAAATTTAAAAGCTACTGAATTTAAACTTTACACAATTTAGCTGATTAAATTATATATCTGATGTTCGAAATGTTTTTAAAAGTAGTTTTATTCATCAAAAATACTAAGGTTCAGTGTAGAATTCGTAAAACATTGAAACAGCATGAGCATTATATAGTAATTGTTTTGACTCAAGTAAAAGAATTTTTACCTAAAAAAATTATTATACAAAAGTCAACGTTAACTTGTCTATTTGCTTACCATCACCTGCATTACACTGTTTGTCTTTCAAATTAGGATGTTTCTATTTAACACGTATTTGTCTTTAAGAAAAATAACATTCTACAAAGATCTTAAGGAATTCTTAACACATTTTAAGCTTTTTTTGAACAATGGAAACAATAATGTTTCATTTAGGACAATTTATTTTTCTTATTTCACATGTTTTATTTAACAGAATTGTCAGTTATTATTGCTCTAAAAGACCAGAACTGGTGCTTTCAACCTTGTTTTTAGTAAATATAGTTCATAGAAAGTTCATATTCACATTATGAATGACTCTACTGTAATCTAGATACAAACTACCGGTTAAAACACGGTTTAGAAATTTATTTTATTTGGTGATCTTTCTAAAAAAATTATTTTAATAATTAGGTAACATATATTTAATTTTAATTAGTTTTGTTTGTAACACTTTCCAAAGCAATATTTTTATCTCTTGTCTTTTTACTTTTGGAACCAATTCTAAAAATTATTTTTTTTTAGAATTTATTTCATAAATGCATTGTACTTTGTCAATATTGTAACCTCGGAATTATATGTTACGGAGAAGGTTTACAATGGAAAAGCTTAAACACTTTAACATTTTAACAACATAACATAACATAACATAACATAACATAACATAACATAACATAACATATTATACACTACAGACATCTTACTATGATTATTTTATAGTTTAATCTAAAATGATTGAATAGTCGTGATACAGTTTTGTAAATGTAATCAGTTCTTTGTACAACAATATCAGTTTAAGAGAAAATACTTAATTCAATCAGTAATATTAGTTTAAAAAACGTCTGTGAAGGTAATTAAAAATTTTCACAGGGCTAACAAACATCAGGACATTGCACAGAGCACACATAGTTAATTTCTTCAAATAGATATCAGCTAACACCATTAAAATTAAATAAAAACAAGGAAATAAGCCTTATTTTAATAAGTAACATATGTTATGTATGTTGAAAATTTGAAGTCATGCAAGTTTCAAGAACACTTACATTTATAAAGCTCAATAATTTAATTAAACTCTATATTTTATGCTTGTTTATCCCAAAACATGAATAAAATGTTTGAATTAGCGATATGGTAACATATAAGATTATGGAAAAATTATTACAAATGCCAGTGTGATTTTTATGAAAATCACACTGTTTTATATTGTTTGATCATGCAGCTTTCAAAAACATGTATTATTGCCAAAGTTTGATTACAAATAAAAATCCTACAGGTATGTTTCTGACTTAAATTACATCTTTTTAGGGTTATGTATGTTATACACTAAATATGTTACCTAAGTGCAAAAATTTTGAAATGAAAACTACATCAATCGACAGATAATACTTCATCCTTATACAAAAATATAAGTTTTATTAAATCGTATCTGGAATAGAGCAGAATTAAAGATTCAAAATCGATATATTTTTTCTACAAATTTTAGGGGTAAAATATTAAAACCTCCGTAACTCCCTTATGCCCCACTCGCCAGAGTGCAAACAAACTGCAAAATATCCAGGACATAACAGGCTTTCAGAAAAATCATGTCTACAAAATTCCCCAAGGGGGGGGAGCAAACATGTTTCTGGCCACCGGCCTATATTATCCATATTTCTTGCTGCTGTCTTTCAGTTTTTGTCAGATTAAGATAAAACTTGCTCAAAATCAAATGTTCAGTAATGCCAACATTTCTAAATGTATTTTTATTTCATTTACAAACAAACAATATAAAGTAAAGAATGATGTGGATGTACTTATTACATGGTCCCAAGGTTATAAAGCTGAGCATGGAAACCAGTCTCAAATCTCAAGCATCTGATTGGATGAAATGGTGACCAGTCGCCATTTCAGCCAATCAGATGCTTGAGATTTGAGACTGGTTTCCATGCTCAGTTTTTTATAACCTTGGGCAATGTTTTTAGTTAATTTAAGACATAATTTGAACTTGCAATCTTAAGTCAATATGTAGCATAAAATTTTAATCAAGTTTTGGAAGTTGGCATACCAACTTGGCATGAAATTGGCATTAAGAAAACAAATTTTCTTAAAGCTAGTAAATAAGGCCATACTGTTAGCAGCAGAATGAATATTATGAGTTATGGCTACTGCTGTAGATGTAATGACAAAAAAGTGTACCATCTTTATGAGCAGTAGATTTTAACGCTTTCCTCCATATATACGCATTTTTATGCATGTGCGACCAGTGTATATCCAGACCAGCTGGCACATCTGTGCCGTCTGATCAGGATTTACACTGGTTGAATTTTGGTCAGAAATAACCTAACAAATAAAAAGTTGACAGTGCAGATCCTGATCAGATGGCACAGTTGAGCCAGCTGATCTGGATCTACACTGTTTGCCCCCTCAAAAACTTGTGTCTATGGAAGAAAGGGTTAATTAAACAAACATGTACCTATTGCAGTACATAATAACTATTTAACAATTTCCTGCTTCTCCTTTTGACAGTTTTTTACAAGAGTTAGTAAATTTATCAGTAACTGTTGTACTCCCAATTTGCCCAATTTAAGTACATTTATTGGCATATATATATTCCATAATGAAGGAAGTTGAAGCTGATATGCAACCTCATTATTAATTTGATGTTTACATCTGACTTGCATCCAGTACTTAAGATTAATACTGTAGTGAATTCATGTAGTTTTGAAGTGCTGCTTCAGATTTCTACAAACACTCATGTTACATGTATCTTAACATTAAAGTGAATTAAATTACCTTATTTTTTTGGTATAAATCCTATGCGATTAAAAAACACACTGTCACATGCATTGCATGTATTTAAACTTCAAATGGTATCGTGGTAAATTAAAGAACTTGCCTTTTGATATAAATCCTATTTGATTTTAAAAACCTTAAGTGCTGTTGATGACGCTAAGATAATGTTCCCTATTTAACACTTCCCTTCATGTAAGGTTACACACTTACTTTTCCTGGTAGCCAGTTAGTTTTCAGGATGATATTGGAAACTGCTCAAATTTCAATAAATTGGTCTCTGCAAGAAATTTCTCAGAATATAAAAGGCTAGCACATTTTGTACATTTCAACAGCCTTTCGCCTTTTCTGTATGAGGATGTGGTTTATGTCAAACACCATGAAGATCCCGGAGTCACAGAAGGTTCATGTGAAGGGTATGATTCTTCCTACATTTTCTCTGAGTATTTCTCATTGATGGAACTAATTAAAACAAAGGGAAACAATTTGGTGTGCATGTATTCAAATTAATTCTATAGTTAAAAAACATTAATATTTAAATACGTGGATCAACAGTTTCACTTAGAGAGGGAAGAAATTAAACACTCACAATAAGATAATAATTTAATAATAGTTCCCTCCTTGGAAGTTCTGACATTAGGAATGCTCAATGGAGCAGTGCAATCTGCCATACATTTGATTCTATTGGTGAACTTGTGTGAACACTGAAATTATTATGTGCAGGGTTGGTAACTTGGAAGTAAGTTTTCTGGAAAGTGGGTTTGTTTGGGGTCTTCTTAGGGTTACAAAGCTACATGATAATAGAGGTCTTTCACATTGTTGTGCGCATGCGTCGTACGCCACGTTATGTGCGGAAAATATTGGTTTTATCCTAAACCGACAAGTGAGGGGATATTTAACTGTGTCATTGCTAACAGAATGAACAGACATGATCACGGTGTCGTCTTAAAGCTAATGATAAATTATAATAATAATTATGATAAAGCATAATAAATTTGAGTTTTAGAATTTCCGAATATAATAGGCTTAAAACATCTGGTCGGCAAGATTTGACTGTGAAAAGCGTAAAACAATCAAAGACGTGGTTGCCACTTTGAATCGGGAAGTCTTATATGAAAACAAATACATTGTGGATTACATGTTACTGTATATTTTCCACAGACACATATATAAGCGTATCGAGTTTTTCTGACAAAATGCGTTTACTTCAGGGACCGACAAATCCTTTGCCCGGTGCCCGCGGGCAACCAGCTTTGATCTGCCGGGCCAGTAAAATTTTAAAGAGCTTGTCCACCGGGCCACCATAAAAATCCGTAATTGGTTGCCCGGGATGGTAATTAAATCAAGTTGACAAATAAACAAAAGTCGCACAGCAATATACGACTTTCGCTAATCATGAGATTACCGACGAACCCTATGATTCAGCACCGCCTACCTGTATAAAAATCGTCCAATCAACGCTTATCCTTGATTAATTAGCACTACTCGACCCGCCTATATTTCACAACAAAATCGGTACCATTTTTCTCGCGAGATATTTGATTCTCGCGAGGTTATGCGGCAGCGTGATTACACAAACTGTCAAAATTGTGTCTTTGACAATTAAAAAGGTGTATATCGTGGTTTGTCGGCGCTTAATTAATTTTTGACGAGAAGTGATTAGGTAAGTTGATTGCCAATGATTGAATCAATTAGTTCACAGTTGTTACTTTAATAGAGTTATTCCAAACTACATTTCTTACAGTACGGACTAATCCCTTCTTTCTACGGAAAATTCCTCAGTTGAATTTTAAAATAATGCTTTAATTTATTGATGTATGTGCTTTACAGTGTTTAGTAATTAGGATTAGATTTTTGAATGGATCGTTTTGTGATACGAAGGTAAATATTAGTTTTGCAAAACATGTTGTCTAAAGTAAAAAGGGAGATAATAAGTTTGATTATTAAATTGATTAAAATACAAAATCTCTGCAAATTAATTCGTATGAGCTAAAATATTACTAAATAAATATGATATAAACAAAAGAGATGAAAAACAGCAAAATTTTTTACAGATTTGTAGCCCGCTTATGCGAAATACAAAAATCATATATATACTAATCATTATATCATGTCAATGAAAATCTAAAGTAAAAAGGGAGATAATAAATCTAATTATTAAATTGATTAAAACACACAATCTCGTAGCTTCTTTTCCTCACTTTGTTTATAATGTTATTTTCAGAGGACTGAATGAATGAGGTACCAAGTCCGGCACCAGTGGCTTCTGAGGCTGATGAATACCAAGATGATGAAGACCTCGGTGTTGAAGATTAAGATGACAATCTGTGTCATTTATATGTGACAGTATAAATAACTCTCAAATTCAATGGAATTCTACAGTATATAATACTTTTTGGATCTGTGTCTTAAATAATAGTGTGAGCTTGGAGTTACCAGTATTTACCTGTGATTTTTGACTGTTATGTGAACTCTGCACATTTTTACAATCAGAATAAATTTGCATTAATTTATAATGTGTTATTCTGAGTACATTAAGGCAGGTGTGTGCATTTTGTTCGTAACATAGGACATACTGTTATTGCTTAACAAACTGTTTTTTTGCGATTTACAATTTCACGTGATTTTCCGGGCAACCAGATAAAAATTCTACTTGCCCAGTGGGCAACTGGAAAAATTAGGAATTTGTCGGTCCCTGGTTTACTTCAAGAAATATATTTTATGTTACATGATCTCTCTAAATTGGAGGTAAACGGATAAATTCAGCAATGTATCGTCGTTGTATTCAACGCCCGTTAAGCTTATTAAGTTATTCATGTTATTATAAACATCTTTTTTTTATATAAAATCGTCAGCCATAGTCAATAGACATTAGTTTAAGTCGCATTTCATGAATATCTACGTGTTACGGGAGTGATGTAGAAAGAAGATAAAATGTCCGCAGACCTCCAAAATCTCAGGATTTTATCTGAAATCTCCGGACCGTAAGGTTCTTTTTCGGATCTAAGGATTTGCAGGCAAAATCTCAGGATTTAAACATATTGAAAAGGATAATTAATGAAACATAAATTTAACTGAATTTATAATAGGGTTTACAATTATATTAATTAATATTAAGAAACTTGGTCTTGGTCACGGCTCCAAAATTTCCTGTTTATTGAGAAATTACGCGATAGTAACATGCTGCCTCGGGCACACATGTACACAACAGCTAAGTGTCATAAAACTAAACTCGGACCTGAATATCGCAGTCCCGTTCATTTGTTTTGGTCCATGGTCATTTTGATTTTAAACAGAAATGAAAATATTATATTTCAAAACCTTCAGCGACAACAATTACGAACTTCAACATCAAAATAGTTTTTATTTAAAAAAAACAACAACAACAAAACTCTCTGGATTTTTTAAAAATAGGTTTTGGTTGGCCTGCCGTCCGGCAATATTCGTTTGGTTCAATCAATTTAACGATTTCTCGGGTTGTAGCTGGAATCATCCTATTATGTAAATACGTAATATTTTTTCTCAAAAGCAAAACATGCAAAACACATATCAACCTAGTCGACGACGAGCTACATAAGAATATAATTATGTCTCATTCCACTATAAATCATAGCGTTACTAAAAAAATGCCGTAAAACGGTAAAATGTCCGATAATGTTCGTCTGAATTGTCAATTATACAGATTTATTTTTAGTAAACACAATTCACGTGTGTATTTTTGTTGGATACTCGCGTTCTGAAAATACCGCGATAAACAATGTTTAAAATGCGCATAAACTTTCTTGATGTGCTTGTAAATGATCATAACGTTTTTTTTATTCTTCGTTCTTTGACTGAACTTACTTATTTATAAATTTGAAATGATTAATCAACATTTTCTTAATTTTATAATCACTTAGTCATATTAACAATAGTAAACGATGCCCCCTCGCGTGCATCTATCAACTAAATATGCTCTTCAATTTTAGAGAGCGCTAAGGGGAGGTAACAATGTGAAAGAACTCTATTTCCAACTTTCTGCATTAAATCACAATGCAAAATCAATATTGCTATCCAAATGTGGGTTTGAGAAACCCCATTGTACACCCTTAGTATCTGCCCACTGTGTTTTTTTGTTCTTTTTCTTTCTTTCTATATTTTTGTAAAATTTATGATCAATGATTTTTAGTGGGGGCATGAGGTGTGTAACCCGGTGTCTGCATCCACCATCTAATGAAATGATACCCCAGTAACCTCTGGAAAAATTTATGTAGTGAAACAGTTTTGTCTTGGTACATGTAGTTTGTCAACCACATGTGTTATTTTTCAAGAAACAAACAAAATATTAGAAATGTTCTTACATTTTTCATTTGACTTTGTTTGGTTAACAACAAGAATATCAATATGACAAAGAGCTTTCTCTTTGCTAACCCTTTCCTCCATAGATACACCTTTATTGCATGGGAGAACAGTTTAGATCCAGATCAGCTGGCACATCCGTGCTGTCTGATCAGGATCTAAACTGTTCACTTTTTGATTGGTAAGGTTATTTCTGACCAAAATGCAACAGTGAGGATCCTGATCAGACAGCATGGATATGCCAGCTGATCTGGATCTACACTGGTCACACATGTGTAAAAATGCGTATATATGGCAGGGCACTCGTTCGGCTGTTTTTAGGGCCGAATATGGGCCCTATTCCCCTGTCAAAATAGTATGTTTTTTCCCCTATTTCAGAAAAAAATTCCCCTAAAAAATCCAAAAATATATAAAATTGAAAAAATTAATTAAAAAGTAACTCCATTGTTTTATTTGTAAGTCTACAGTCACAAAATATGCTTGATATTATAATATGAGGTAGAAAACAATGTTATGAGTGTGTGTGACCCTTTAGTCAAAGCATGTGTATATGACTTAAAATTCCCTTTTTTGTCGTAAAATGATGCGAAATTCCCCTTCCTGCGGGTATGGGTACCTGTCCCCGAAAGTTTTCTAGTGCCCTGTATGGAGGAAAGGGTTAAAGGAAAGAAAACAAAATTTAACCTATAAATATAATTACAAATCAATACGGAAGATTTGATAAAACTGAAGATAGTACAATTGGAACAATTAACTAATTGCAATGCACATGTGAAAGCTTGTCATGTATTCCCAAATTACACTTTACATTAGTATTAAAATGGTTAGATTGTCACAGTAACTTGACTGTGTGTCACGCACTGTAATGTTGACCCTTTCCTCCACATAAACACCCTTATGACATGAGGTACCCATTATAGATACAGATCTGCTGGCACATTCCTGCTGTCTGATCAGGATATTCACACTGTGCTCTTTTTGGTCAGACAACCTAATAAATAAAAAAAGCGAACACCGCAGATACTGATCAGATGACACAGATGCTGCAGGCTGACCTGGATCTTTACAGTTTGCCCACGTCAAAAAGGCATGTATGCCTGGATGGTGGAAAAGGTAAAAAAAAACACTTACCAAATAATATACACAGTACACTGGATACATAGGAGAAGAATGTGAAGTCATCTCAAGCTGGATTCATCATACATTGAGTCCTATTATAATTTAATGAATGTTTGAATTTTAGCTCCACTTTTTGAAGAAAAATATTAATGGACAAGGTTGGTTGGTAAAACCATCCCCCAGTATTTACCAGTGGTACATGTATTTACTAGTATTTACCAGACTGAAAAATATTCCTTACATGGCGAATAGTATGAACTTTTTGCCTGAAAATAATACTGAAATCTAAACTAAAATATCTTTTAAAAAATGTACTATCTTAATTATAACTGAATTTCTCAGGCATTTTAACTCATTTTCTTACTACCATATGATAAGCAAATAATTCACAATTTATTATGCCCCCCTTCGAAGAAGCGGGGGTATATTGCTTTGCACATGTCGGTCGGTCGGTATGTCGGTCGGTATGTCGGTCGGTATGTCGGTCCGTAGACCACATCTTGTCCGATCAATAACTAGACAACGCTTTGTGATACAGTCCTTATATTTGGTGTGGAGGTTGGTCATGACCAGTAGAAGACCCCTATTGATTTTGGGGTCAGTAGGTCAAAGGTCAAGGTCACAGTGGCCTTGACCACAAAAACCTTGTCCGATCAATAACTAGACAACGCTTTGTGATACAGTCCTCATATTTGGTGTGGAGGTTGGTCATGACCAGTAGAAGACCCCTATTGATTTTGGGGTCAGTAGGTCAAAGGTCAAGGTCACAGTGGCCTTGACCACAAAAACCTTGTCCGATCAATAACTAGACAACGCTTTGTGATACAGTCCTCATATTTGGTGTGGAGGTTGGTCATGACCAGTAGAAGACCCCTATTGATTTTGGGGTCAGTAGGTCAAAGGTCAAGGTCACAGTGGCCTTGACCACAAAAACCTTGTCCGATCAATAACTAGACAACGCTTTGTGATACAGTCCTCATATTTGGTGTGGAGGTTGGTCATGACCAATAGAAGAACCCTATTGATTTTAGGATCAGTAGGTCAAAGGTCAAGGTCACAGTGGCCTTTGCATACAAAAACGTTGTCCGATCAATAACTAGACAACGCTTTGTGATACAGACCTCATATTTGGTGTGGAAGTTGGTCGTGACCAGTAGAAGACCCCTATTGGTTTTGGGGTCAGTAGGTCAAAGGTCAAGGTCACGGTGGCCTTGACAACAAAAAACCTTGTTCGATCAATAACTAGACAACGTTTTTATGTTTATTTGTATAATAAAATAAAATACTTCTCAGTGTAAAGTTGTGATTATTTTTCCCCATGACAATTTCAAGTAAAGATATATATTAATGATCCATAACATTAATTTTAAACTATTTCAATATATGCCGTGTCATAAATAGGCACTGATTATCACTCACTTGTGTTTATTAAATGCTTTGGTTTCGTATGGATGGTCACTAAAGCCTGCACATTACCGGAATTGACATAACACTAGAGCTACTATATCTCCGCCAATAGCGAATATTTGATTTAAATTACAATAAAATCCTTTGTGTTAGACTAGGTTAATCTACACGCGCTTATGTTTGTCGAGGTAAATGTAATCCTCTCATTGGATGACCTGGTTATTGATATATAGGAGTTCCACCGTCTTGTAAATTGCTTTCATGACTGGTACCCTTCATTGCTAAAGCTTACAAAAGTCTCTAAATTTCCAAAAATTTAAATTCAATGCTAATAGATATCACTTGCACGTCAGGGGGGGCATTTGTGTTTGACAAACACCTCTTGTTAAATTTAAGCATGTTGAGAACATGCACAAATTATACCAATTTTACCTTTAAATGTAGAAGTTTTGAAAGTTTACTGCTTTCGTTAAGAAATATATATAGAAAAACTTCTTCCTTGGCAGCTCAGTAGAGGAAGAAATTAATGAAATTTGGGAGACAGTTTATTGTTAGTCTCCCTCTAAGCCACTCCCTGCAAACAAACTTTAACAGACAATGACACAGTGGGATAATTGGGCAAAATGACCGCAATATGCAGGGCTCTGCAATGACTTAAAATTTAGAAAACAGGGATTCCATTTGACATAGGAAACTCTAGAAGTTTCCAAAAAGTCTCATTTTGACCCCTAACTGAAGGGTCATTTTTTCCTTGAAATTATGGGTATTTTTGATATTAATTGGCTGAATCTCCTAAAGAAATATGAATATGACCCTTCAGAATCAGCAGCTAGTGGAACCCTTAGGGAGAAGTACATAATGATATATCCATCTGGTTTCATACAGCACATCATGATAATTAAAATTAGTTATCACAATTTCACAAGCTGCATCAACAAAGCAACAACAGCAAAACCATATGTTAAGGCAATGCAAATCTATGTACAGTACAGGTCGGGTGTCTTTTACATTTTTCACCCGTCCACTGCGTTAATAAATCAGTCCGGGTGGAAATTCACCGCGAATATTTCCTTCCGACGCGGCGATTTTCAGGTGATTTGCCGTGATTCGCGGCAATAATTCTGCAGTCATTCTCGCTCTTCTCGTGTTCATCGACAGCAGTTTAGCTTCAGGGTCGATCGCGGGGGATTGCGGTGAAAAATCTTTCGAGAAAGGAGTGTATTAAAATGTATTTTTTTAATGTAAAACATTCTTTCTTTAACCAATTTGAACGTAACATTGTATCAAAATAATGTAAAAATTTTAGTCGCGTAATCGGACGTGCCAATTCGTCAGCATTAAACAAAAAAACAATTTTCTTTGTTTGCGTATCTTCAGTGAAAATATCGAGTTTCTTAATAAATGTAATAACTTTTTAATATAACAGAGCTTGATTTTATCACCGACGCCCGATTTTTGCAAACTGACATGAATTAATCAATAACTATTTTGAAAGTGCTTACATGTCAACCTAAGAAGCTTGGAGTTAATTAATCCATATAAAACACCAATTATCAACAGCTTAGTTGATTCCCAAACAAAAATGACACACTACTCAACACCAAATCAACTCTTGAATGAACATTTTGAATGTAATGAGTGAATCGTGAACACAAACACTTTTTATTTAAATAACATTTGTGACAGGCATATGCTATTAATTACCAGCATGTTTTGATTATACAATGTACAACTCTAATTTGTTTCGAGCAATTTTAATTTTTTTGTTGAGAGTTGACAAATGAGTCAATCTGTTAAGAAAAAAAACGCCGATGTTTGATCAATAATTTTTTTACCCAACACGGCACCTTTGATTTCGGAAAATCAGTATTACTCGTCGGCGTTCTTTCTGAAGTGAATAAACAGAAGAGATGATGAAATATACAATGCTGATCACACAGGTGTTCAAACAGGTGTTGATTGCTCATAAATGAAGATGTTTTAGGAAGGGATTGGGAAAAAATACTGACCAGATGGATTTTATACATGTAGCTAATGTACTTGGCTGTTATATTTTCACCGTTATTTATTTTCTCAACATGTTCGGAGTACTACTTAAGAAAAAGAATATTAATATATATTTATCTTTCACCAAAATAACAACTAAGGAAATGATAAGGTAAGAACGACACAATTTTTATTCACTTTTCTCTCTCGATAATAATCTATTAAGTCCAGTTTACTGTGCGTTTCAATCGCAATTATACTCGTATTTTAAATGACATTGAATTTCGATCTGAGGCGTAAATACTTGTCAATGAATTCTTAAAATTTGTCGTAAAATAATTAACCAATTTAATAACTGTTGTTCACTTTCTGCAATGACCGTGACAACATTCCACTTAGAAGCATAATAGGCAGCAATTTACGGGGCAAGTACAAAGGTGTTCATGTCAACACGGAAGGTGTGGAAAACTCCAGTAATTCAAATAATGGACAATATATTTATGCATTGATCATGTTTCAGATCTTTTCTCTGATACGAAAATACGAACAACATATTTCTTTTTAAATAAAAAAATTTCGGAAGAATGTCTTTAAATCACCGTTGAATCTTCACAGCAATTCGCGCTGATAAATCGCGGCAAATCACCGTGAGTTTCTTGTCAGGTGATCGCAGTTAGATTGACGATCACCCGTGATCACCCGAAAAAATTGGATGTCGCGCTGACAGTGAAACGCGGCGATGAGTGAAAAATGTAAAAGACACCCGAGCTGTACTGTAGTTTTGAGGATATTAAGTTAGTAAGGCGTAAATTCACTAAATTGCATTTATTTTTTGTTTCAATGAAAACAGTGTGATACTATATCGTGAGACAATTCAGAAATTATAATATATTGTGATACATTTCCATAGGACATACCAAACTCTAACAGGTAAGGGCATACAGGTATATTATAGGTGTTGAATTTATTAATTGTTTGTTAATGATTACATGTAAACAAGCAGGTTACATGTAACATTAAGGACATTTGATTACACATAGAGGAAGAAGGAATCATTTGTCGAGTTCAGTTTTCATATGCAAAGTCCACCCTGCAATGTACTATATTGCCAAATGAAAGCAGGAATGATAATTCACAAGTCAATGCCCCCCCCCTCCCACACACCACATGTTAGGCTCAAGAAATATCAACTAAACAGAGAATTATTTTCAAAAAAATACACACTTATGATGCATTGAAAATGCGGATATATGGAGGAATGGGTTAAACAACTACTATCACTCACAATAATGTCAGCATTAGAAGCATACAGGAATATTATTCGTGCAGTGGCGCCGATTCGGATGTGTTGAACTTAGGACATCTCAAAATAAAATATACGGTCCAGACAAATTCAACACAAGAGTGGACTGTAGTTCTGATACATAAAAATAATTAAAATCCAGGACCTGAAAAAAATGTACGTATGATTACATTGAACAATAAAAGTACACTAAACTGATGGCAAATACATCAGCGATGCATCACTGAATTTGTCCGTTATCCACCAATTTAGAGAGATCATGATTGCAGGGCACGACAAATCCATAGCCCGGTGCCCGCAGGCTACCACATTCAACCCTGCGGACTACCAAAAAGTTAGAGCGAGTGTCCGCCGGGCCACCTTAAAATTAATTCACATATTGGTTGCCCGACTAATCAACAGTTTCGAAATATCCAATCAACAGGAAGTATAGTTATGACACTTTGCAGTAAAAACAAACACACGCGGGTAATTATCAATTTCGTCACCTTTGATCTCTTGCCTTCAATTAGTTGAATGACAAATACGCACGTTCTGTTGAATACTATGTAATTTATAGAGCGCTAGGATACAATGAAATTATGCGGTAATTTAATTTGTTTTGATTAGATTATCACGCTGTCAATTAAATAACCTGTTGATTTCTTTTTCACACTTTTGACTGACTAATTAAAATAACAATAATAATAAATTGAAGCAAAAATCAAAGTCAAAAATCGGCAAATAATAAGCGCAATTAAATAAAGGGAGGTAACAAAAAATCAACATAATTTAGCAATTTTATACAGGGACGCAGTAACCAAAGTGTTGAAGCGAAAATTCACTTAAAACATCAACATAGCAATTGCCCATAGTGAATTTTTAATTGTTTATTTTGGTCATCCAAAATATTTTCTGTATATTTTGTATGTAGTAATGGTAGCCCATAGGTCTTTATATTGCATTATATTAACTATGTACCTAATTACGCAAACATTCCAGCAACATCATACATGTATAATAAAATCTAATGTTGATAACTAATAGATATTAAAACTACAAATATAGAATTAAGAAATACATGGACTGATATTCAAAATAGAAAAACTGAACAGCATCAGCTAAAGATTTTTTATCAAGTAAAACTGATGATATACAGTAAGCAACTAAACACTGCATTGTTAAAATCTCTCACTTTTTTATTCTAATCTTTCACTTTTTTAGAAACCTATCTCCCACCTAATGAGTTACAAGGTTCACAGGTATGCATTAAAAATATATTCTGTCACATCACTGCTACCGTTTTCCTTACTTCTGTGATAAAGTAAATAAAGTATATAATTTGGGGTGTTTACTATTAATAGGGTAATCCAAACACAATTACTGGTTTTATCTTTAGTGAAATGTTTATATATAATCATATTTATAGTAATAAATACGCGACCGGAAAGTCCGAGCAACCAAGCAAAAATCTTGGAAGCCCACTGGGCTACCAAGTAATTTTAGGATTTGTCATGCCCTGTGATTGTAACATAAATTATATCACGAAGAAAATGCATTTCAGCAGAAATATCGACAAAATCAACTAGAGAAGCTCCACTATGTGTCTTTGGCAAATTATCGGAGGAATGTTATACATACTGTCTTTGTTTTGCCTATCAGACTACCTGATTCAATGGGACAATCACCTGTCTTTGAATATTTCATGCTTTTCAGAGTCAGATCTTGTCTTCCAGACTATTTTAAAGGGAGATGTGCAGGATTGATGAATGGAACAGATTTGCAAAAAGGGTTATTAATCAGTAAAATATCATTATTTGAAGCTCAAATATTGATTTACACCCAAAATATTTCAAACCATTATTTTATAAAAAAGATATATAAAAGGTGTTTCCAATCCTATGCAACGTGCATAGGCAGGGGTTCCACTTGGCTCTGAAAGCCAAGGGTCAATGACCCTTGGGCCAAAATTTTCAAGGGTCATTTTCAAATTTTCAGGGGTCATCACCAAATTTTCAGGGGTCATGTTTGCGTTAAATTTACAATGCTGTGCGAAACCGACTGCTGCAAAGCTTTCCATATTCATATGTGCTTAAATCTCATACTCACATGGGTGAAAGTTTTCAGGCATATGCCTGAAATTCAGGTTTTTGTGTGTCTAAAAATGGTTGATTTTCTTTATTTTCCCTATATAAATTGACAAACTTTCAGGATTTCAGGTTTTTGAGAATTCCGAACTTGCACCCTTGTACTCAAAAACAATACTGTTAAAATCAATTTTACACAATCTTTATTCATAGAATGTTTACCAGCCTTCACATATATTGTTGAACAATATGACAAATAACAAAATGAACAATGGACAATAATAAATAACATCACACATTACTGACTGACAACTGACAAGAGTCACATCACTCTGGTATAACAAGCAAAAAAATGTTCGGGGTATGCTTTAGCATGCCTAAGAGCACTGTGTTGAAAGTTTGTGTTGCCGCTAGTTTTAAATGTGTTTTTCTTTTCACCATTTCTACACAAAGTACAGAACATTGCTATGATTCCATCACTGTTTGGTTCATGCGCGAGCCAGTGAAATTATGTTAGCCAATTTGAGTTAAACTTTCTCACAACTTTTTTAGAAGCACTGGAGAAATTCAGTCGAATCATCCGTTTTATTTCTTTTTACAGGAGTACCGGGCAAACTCTCGGAATCGAATTTTGCGTTACATTCGAATCCTCAACGGGTCGCTTTCGACCGCCAGACATGAATTGAAATATGCAGGTCTGAACCTTTTTTCGCGATGCATTAATCGAGATTACCGAGGAATATTAAAGTACTTCGAAATTCAGTTGCAACGAGACACAGCTTCTATAAATTTGTACAATTACTATCTCAAAGACAAAAGATCCATTTACCGTTCACGCCGTTATCTGAAAACGTTTGATGATTTAACTCGCCGATAGTCCTGTCATTACTCAACAAATTTGATTAAACCAATTAACCTTTCATGTTTCTATAATATTGTCCCATCATCAATGATCATAATATACAGGCGCGCGTGAACTATCGATAATTTGTTTACACATCAATTAACTTTCTAACCACAGGTGTGTTGAAACGTTTCAGTAAGCGATACTGATTATTAGTAAATCGGCGTTTACGATTGGCCAGTTGTGATTGCGTTAGGCGGGATTTCGATGTTATTTTTGATTTGATTGACGCACAGGTCAAATTCGCCCCGGGTCATGATGACGCATGCTCCAGATTTACGACGGGTCAATTTGGTGTATTTTATAAATCTCCCGGGTCAAAACCCGAGCTTCCGGGTCAAATGGAACCCCTGATAGGTTAGCCATTTTTGTATTTCCCGTGTTAAGCCACGGTGGTTTTAGGATTGTCTAGTGATCCCTTATCAAAATACGCATTTGGTGTACCTTGCCGACTATCGACGTTGCCGTATGTTTCAAAATGCATGGGCCACCACGAATAGTAAGCTCAGCGATGAGCTAAATATAGAACGATTGCTAAATATAGAATTTATTTTTGTATAGGGATTTCTTCAGCGGATTATTTTCAGGTCCGGTAAAATTAACCGAAAACTTCCTCCTGGAGGGTTTGAAATGTTGAGTTTAGTGAAAAGTACATGTAAGTGTTACATGGATTGATCTGTTAACAATTTTACCTAGTACACCTGCTAGACCCTGCACATCTCCCTAAAAGCCTGCAAATTTTTTGGAAATTTGTAAAACCCAAACTTCTTATGCTTTTTCTCATAAGCTACAAGATGAAACCGAGATCATTTCCTTCCACCCTGTTATCACTTGCACAGTGAAATGCCCCCTTAAGAATTTAGAATAAAACCAACATTTCTGAGCCTTAGCGTAGGATAAAACGCATACACACAACATATTGAAAGAACTCTATTGATATATATTTGGAGGAAATAAAATATGTTTTGCAAATCAGAAAGATTAGAGCCTATCATGCCTATTGACCAGGAAAGCCAACAAATGAACACTGCTTAGGTTCCTGACCTGTAACTAATTAGTTGGAAAATATTAGTCCTTAAGTCAAAGACATACGGAAAGAATACATAAAACAACTTACTTGTCAAACGTTCTTTAAGATTGAAACGGAAATCAATTCGTGTTCCCAAAAAACATGATCTGTGTCAATCAAAACGCATAGGGTGGGCTGAAATGCGTTCAGACGAAAGAGATCTGGTTTGGATAAAGTCTTTTTGCGAAACCTGGTTAATAGACTCTAACACAGTCTCGGGGATAAAATGTTAAGGAAAAATACAATTGTGGACATTAATTAATTACATTTCTGGTTACATAAACTTTTTTGCGTTAGGGGTTATCAACCTTTCTCCCGGTTATTCGTAAAAACTATCTGTAAACTTAAAAAGAAAGGTTACCAACATGATATTTTACAGCGCTCTAGCTAGCTGCAGGTCTGGTGATCAACTCTTCTACAGTTGATCATTATGCTTACCTCTTTGGTTGCCCGACGGTGGCAGGGGTTTATATTTTAAGTTTATATCCCCGTCATCGTGTTCTTGCTGATTATACTCCAGGAGCTCTAGTCTCGGTAAGATCATTGAGTACCCGCCCTTTGGCTTTGCAATGCTATTAGCTTCTTATGTTTTATAAGTTTTTTCGCGTTTGCATGCAACATTGTGAAGTGGGTTGGAGTTGTTACACCAAGACAACTTGTATTTGTTTTGTGATATGAGAACCTGTTGGGGCAAGGGTGAGGTTGGTGCACCCTAGAAACTGGTTTTAACCCCCACTGGCAAATTATTGTGCCACTGACCGTTCCAAGGTTCTAAGAGTAGATGGAGCAAAATTCAAGTCCTAGTGTGGATTGGATATACTCGTACATCTGTATTATCTTCGCTGGTTTGAGAAATTCGGACATTTAAAGATGAAGTGATTTGTAGTTTCTCGATCACCACAGGTACAGAGCGGAATCAACAGCGTTACATCTAAATAAGTGATAGTTCTTGGAACTACAATTAAGAGACAGTTTGGTTTGGTGAATTTGGAGACCTTTAGGTCCTATACGACGGGTTGCAAACTTTGCCTTTTAACTTGGATTTAAAATTTGTAAGATTTACGCCTTTTTTGGTGGCAACGGTAGATTATTCCATTCGGGGACAACGCTTGGTAGAAATGATTCATATCACATTATCGCTTACTGTAAATTTCAATGTAAATCGGACATGAACAATAAAGGATGCTGTACTTTACAAAACAGAAAAAGAAACGCATACTGGAGTTGTTGAGCTGAATTTAATTTTTTATCAATTCAACACCCCTACTTTAGTGCGTCCCTCACTCAGACGTCTGTCTTAGATGTCACATTTTCTATGAAATACATTTGATCATTAGATGTGTACACATTGACTTTGACAATTCTTCAAATTAACAGACCGCAGTAAATGCAAAGTATCACACAACTGAATGATACTTCTGTTGAAATATGGAAATCATCATAATATATTGATAGAACAGCATTGGAAATGCACCCATCTTTTCTATAATAATAGTTTTCCTTCTTACATTAGAAATGCTCTTGTTGATCGAGTTCCACAAACTAACTAGAACGCAGTTATTGGCAATCCATCCCGTAGTAGATTTTATATGCCTTCGGCAGCCAAATTACATAAAATAATTTTCTTCTACAATCAGTTATTACTCGTTGAATAGTTAACAAGACTGTTATCGTAAGAGACAATATAAAATTAATATAATCGCTGATAATCGTGAGAAAATAGAAGACCCTCCGTTGCCTTGGTAACTTGCCAGGGTCAACGTCATTGTAACGGAAGAGGATCTAAGGGTGGCCCCCGAATCACGTGCTTCAATCACGAGGTAGTAGATGTCACGTGAGGAATAATCCAGTTCGTACATTGTATATAAAACCCCTTGGTTTGAATCAATCCCAAATGCAGTGCCTTCGTTGCCGCCTGAAAAGTCATTATTAAATGATTATCTCCCAGAATCAGATAATTTATATATAATTATATATCTTAAACTGTATTCATAAGTATATAAATAAAACAAAAAAGATTTTCTAAAGTGCATTAGGAAATTAGTAAATATTCGTCCGCAGATGACCACTACTTGCGTAATTCTAGGTTGAATTCGACATTGTTAAGCCTTTCTAAAGTTTTGGGCTGTTATTACGTGATTTATGCATTTGTCGCCCAAGCAATAAACTTTGTAGACATTATGTAGTGGTACTATTTATTTTAACAACTGAGACATTGAATTATTTAAGGAATGATTCTTATTTTGGTGCGGTTCATGCAGATTGGACGTGCACGCGAGAGCTGGCAAATCCATAAAGCGCGCTAGCGCTTTATGGTAAATTTGCCAGCTCTCGCGTGCACGTCCAATCTGCATGAACCGCACCAAAATAAGAATCATTACTTATATTTACATTTTATTCATTTTTTTCTTTAAATAAACTTAAGTCGAACGCTTTCAAAAATTAGTATTAAGTGAAAAGGGGGAGTAATACGTGGGAGTTTTCAACAGTAACAGCCATGACGTTACTGACGTCATTACGGGTCATGCGGTTCATGCAAAATGAACCGCATTTTTTTAAACGAAGAAATCAATAGGAATGTAAATATTCCACAATGAACATGATGGTTCTTACCTGTTATTTTGTATGTTACCAATCCATTCTTTCCAGAATCAATATCAACAGCACGAACATCGGCTACTACAAATCCTAGAAAAGAAAATAAGCATGACACTTCATATAAAGTGAACAATAAAGTTAAGATATCTCGAATGCATTTAGACAAATCCGAATTACGACAACATCCCATTTGAAGTCGAATTGCTTTGCTTCAATTTACTTTTACGATTATTGTTGTCCGATTAGAAGATCCCGAGTTCCGCTGACTAGAGGGGTGTGAGACCGCGAGTATATTATTGCAATGTTAAAATACTTTACATCAAATATAATTGTCCGAATACAAATATTTAAGTTAATTCGAAACTTGTTTTGTGCTCGTCAGTGAAATTGTATCGCTCTAACACTCATAACATGTTCACATGACTTGTTTGGATGAGGTTTAGAACTGGCACATCTCTAACATTATTTCTAGGTATAAGTCGAAACTAAAGTGTAAGCCAAAGACCATCGCGTAAGCCAATTTCTGAAGTGCGGGAAATGTAACATGGAGACCCATTACCAATTAATCATAACGACCAAACAGAGAAAGGTCTAAACTGTTTTATTTAATCAAAGAAATTTCATTCAGGCATCTTTTTGCTTAAAAACAACTTAAGTATATTTCTTTGCAAATAGGAATTACCTGGTTTTGTTTTCTGTCTTATTACTTGATAATGACTGAACACAGGAGTGTTATCATTCTCGTCGATTATCTCCATAACGAGAGTTGTTTGTACGTTACTTGTTCCATCCGTAACTCTAAAACAAAATATTATTTTCCTAGTTATAACAGGGTAATATTCATTTAAGATATCCAGTGTGCATTTACAAAATGATTAATTTTCCTTATAAATATGTCTGTAAGAATTAAGTATAGGTTATAGTTTATTTTGAGGCTTGTATGAAAATTAAACGGTCAGGCCCAGCGCAGCTGGGCGGCCGTTTAATTTTTCATACAAGCCTCAAAATAAACTATATATATAATGGTCGAAATTATTTTTGTAAACGACTAAAAAGTCGCCGCCTAAATAACCATATATGGGTATGCAAAAATCAATAGTCAAAGTGAAAGTAGTTTTGTCTCAACATACTGAGAGAATATTTTAGAAAGTGAATTATGAAATTTCTTTATCTGAAAACACCATGTGAACATTACTGATTCTCAGGAAAAAAACCTGTGTAGCAGTCTATCATTGCTTTGAGTAACAAGGTTTCAACCGTGGAAGTTCCATTTTACCCTTTATTCATTAAGAAAATTTTTATAGCATGGTTAAATAGTTTATTTCCGGATCAACGGGCTCATCCGTGTAGTCTGATCACGACCGACACTTCTCCCTGTTAGATTCACTAGGTTATTTGTGATAAAAAAAGTGTAAAAAACTGATCAGATGACATAGATTTAATAGGTGATCTTGATCTAAACTGGTCGCATATGTGATAACAGACGTATATATGAAAAAAAGAGTTAAGAAATTCAAGAAGATTATCATAAGCCAAACAAGTCAAAGCTGAAATATTTATAAGATTTTCCTTTTTCAGACGTTCTAAGTCATGCCTTCTTTTACACTGTAGAAGATCGTCGACGAACTATAGATGTTTATCAATAAATGTTCGAACAATATTATGGAGGAAATCGACCTATAATAAACACATTTCAGACGCGCGACTTTATGAGAATTAAGATTCGAAATATTTGAAAAATACTGCATTGTCATTGGCTCAAAAATAATTTCAACAATTATATAAATTATAAATTCATCTCACCTACAACCATTCCGAAAATATTTTAATTAATGCACATAACTTCTCATTGTGGACGTCTCGTTTTATGTAATTTTACGCCAATTACTCGTAATAGTTGCGCCTAACATACGACTACACGTCACAAACATACTTAACTTTTTTTCCTTTCCAGAAAAAGATCAACGATTTTTTTTCTACGTGTTACATATTACATTAATGTGTTTCATTACCATATACTTCAAGATCTATTTAGATATATAGCTCAGACCGTACGAAAAAGTTTCTACGGAAATAAGAAACCATTCCTTGAAATAACGCCAGGTGAAATTGCTAGTCGGTAAAATAACTGCATTTTATAGAAAAAGTGTGTACTACAAACACCTGTTAGTTCTGAGAAATTGAGAGATAACTATTTCCAGATATAGCAATAACTAAACTGTTGTGTTGTTATTTTTCTTAAATGATCACGGAAGACCGCCGACGTGGCCTGTTGTTATGAAATATTTTTTTTACATCAAACATATCGGACCGCGGATAAAAAGCTCGAACAATCATATGCTTGCCTAATGGTTATCTGGTACTGTTTGATTGCATCCTTCGCATCTACATCAAACGTTTCCATATTAGTTATCAACCCAGTCCGAGAGTGTATGCTGAACTTCAGAGGGCTGAGTGGTACTTGTGCCGTGATCGAGTACACCAATATGTCTCCGTCGGCGTCAATAGCGACCGTCTGATAAACGGAAGTGCCTGCTGGAAGCGTCTCTGAGACAGGGACCGTTCGTCCAGGTGACCCGGGTGTTGTAAATATAGGTGCAGCTAGAGTATTAGTAAACTTAATTACAATCAAAAGTAATTAATGTTTGACTCTGTTTGTACACTACATTTCTCATTATTATTATTATTATTATTATTATTATTATTATTATTATTATTATTATTATTATTATTATTATTATTATTATTATTATTATTACAACAAGTAAATATCTACTTAATCATAGTCATCAATGTAAATGATTGAATAATGTACTTTATATAAATAATTTAAAATAATTTTAAAAGTAAGCTTTTTAACTGAATTTACTTTTTGAACAAATTTGAACCGAAACCTAAATTTTATTTATTTTGCAAAAGTATAATATTTATATATTACCTGATTCCGTTGCTACAAGAAGTAATGAGAGAATCAATGCTAATAATCCTGTCTTCAAGACTGTAATTTTTGGTACAATCACCATTTTCATATGAGCAAAACTACTGACAAATGAGCTAAACTAAGCACGAGATCATAATTTGGTATTAGTCTAAACATCTGTATACATTCGTTTTATACTTTTCTGCAATTTCATGGGTAATTAATATTTCAGGTTTGTTTTATTGCTTAATAAGTATAGATCATTAATTTATTAGTGTTAAATGGGGAAACACTTGTTTGCAGTGTAGATGGTCGTAGCACGAAACATTCTACTGCAAGAGTGTCACATAGTTGTTTTTTTACGGATGAAAAACGAAATGCAACCATCATGTATCATCATGTATCAAGTTATTTATACAAAGATTTACGGAGGATGAAATTAACTTGTTTCTTAACTTGCGATATTGTCATTAGAGTATAAATTACACAATGTATCTGTGTATTCTAAGAATTTTGTTTATAAATAGGATATTTTTTTACTAAAATACATTAAATATATATTTTTCGGAATTGTTATCGTTATTTTAGTATAGTTTAAAACTTGATTATGGTATTGAATACGTTATTGGCTTCCTAGAACTTAATATAGAGCCTACTCCAAAACATTATCAAACAGAAAATGGAGACCAGCCACTAAGCATGTCTCTATGTATGCGTCGTATAATTTGAGCCCGGTCTCTAAAGTAAACAATCATATGTAAGAGTTTAGACAATGGTCTCGAATCAAAGAAAATGTAAATAAAAAACAAAAATAGATTGTTAATATTCCTGTTTCCTCTAGATCTGTTGATTTTCTTCGTCGCAAAAGGCTGGTAATCTTTTAAGTCGCATAAGTTGAAATCAGGGATTTAAAAACGATCTTTGTTGCGACAAAACAGTTGAATGTAAAATAATTAAAATTCTGACCTTCAAAATCAGAAGATCTATTTAGACAAACATAAGAGTTTTCAAAGCTCACGCAGATGAACTGGAGAAGGAACGCTGCGCTTGCTAAAATCATAGTGTTCTTCATATCCCGATGAACGACAGAAAAAAAACGATTTATAAACAATATTTACATTCCTAATTATCGAAACATTAGGAATCGTATAATAGGAATAGTTTGTGATATAACTACTTTTTAAACGACTGCTGTAAGAAAGATGTTAAGCTTGTTTTCGCAGCAACTGCTTGTCGCCGACGTGACACGTCAAAACATGGTTCACAGTTCAATAGTTTAGACGCTTTAATTGCGTAACAATGTCCCGAATTGATTGTTGTTTCTTGTATTATAATTAGCAAGAAAAGATAAACGGCGTTGAAGAAAGAAAGAAATACAGAGAGGCGAAGCAAACACAGTTTAGTTGGTTTATTTTACTTCATAGCTGTTGACGAACCCTCCCTGCCCTCTTAGTATGACCAAGAGATTAAGCGACCGAATCATGACAACTTATAAATTCATTTAAAGTGTCTTTCAAAAAAATGATTAAGTTGTTGCAACAATTTCATACAGTGATAACAAGACGATTAAAGAAGCAATGTATTACATTAAGTCTTGATCTACATTTATTCAGTTTCAATAAAATACACGAACCTCTTCTAGAGTTAGAACTCAAGATGAATAAATGTCATTGAAATTTAATATAAATAAATAAAAACATCCTGTTACAAGAGCGAAATCTACCAACTTTTACGTAAATTAACTTTTAAAAAAGTGTCAGTACTGAGTATTGAACCCGGGGCCTCACGCTTGCGAGGCGAGAGTGTTAGCCACTACACTACAATGAACTTGTACTTTGAACTTGAAATTAACAATCAGTATCAAAGGAACTAGAAAGGAACCAGTAAGAAGTAGAAATATCTACACTTCCTTTTCGTTTTACACTGTGTACTGTACGCAAGCTTTTACCTGACACCCAAGAATATTCCATATAAAATTGTATTTAAGCCATCAATTATTGACTTAACTGGTTATTTAAATCGTAAATATGTTTTTCTCCAATACAACACCCACTAACAACCAATCGAAATAATCAATTTGATTTTTCCGCTGCATAATAATAAAAATCCCACTAGATACCTCTCCACCCTGCTAGATGCCTCTCTGGTGTAAATAGCTACCAATCGAAATAGTTTATTTCATTTTCCCTCTGCATAATAATAGAATACGAGTATTATTTACAACATTTCACTGGTCGAAAAACTAGATCAAACGTGAACTTAAGGGGCAGGGGATAGTTTCGCACTTTGGTCCCGGTCGATTTTCTAAGTATTTGGGGTAGCCGTGATTAAAATGCATTAAAATCATTGTTTGAATTAAAGATGACATATTCTTTTATAATATTGTATAGTATATGAAATGTGAAATCTGATAACATTGGCTCAAATGCATTGATGCTAGCTTTGTATATTCTGAGTTGAACAGTTGCCGGATGAAAACGCATTCGGCCGGGCTGAATTTGAGAATAATTTGGGGGTGAGGTATTTCAATGTCAAATGCTGAAAAATCGGAAACGGGTGGGAGACACTTTCCAGCTGCTTGCGAGATTAGGGACACATAAAATACTAGCATGAAAGGGGTTTTATTTGAAAAGTCATTGCAGGAAATATTTTGCAGGTTCTCAAATATGTAGAATTTCGGCCAAATTTGCATTGGAAAATCAGGACTTGGGGTGACTTTAAATGCCTGTGTAGATCAAATGACTGGTTCTGTGGAACAGTTGGTTGTGGTTTGTAAAAAGCTAGACCCCTGCAACACAGAAAGTACAACAACACAATTTTAGCTGTGCAAAGTTTTTATTTTCGGTCAAAGTAAGCTTGCACGGGGTCCCAAACTCTGGCGGAAGCCTCGGAAACTGTCCCCTGCGCCCTTAGACAGCTAACGCCGAAAAAGAAAGACTTAAGAAAGACTTTCAAAGCTATCAAGTTTGGGATGAGTGTAAATATTTATGATAAACTCACTGAGTTTGGTAGTATAACACATGCATTTTAGTAACGTCGAAACGGTTACTTGCCGTTTTCGACAAACATTAAAACTCGGCCAAAATATCATACAAGAGTCCATTTCATAACTGTAGGATCTCGTAAGTCTCATGGAGAGAACCCGATTTGAACGCGTACGGATTTCTTCTTTTAAAGCATCGGTTTTACACGTGCGAGCAACACAAGTCAACCCTAAAATAATCATAAAACTATTCCCTGATCCGCACATGGAATCTTTTGTAGAAAATTCCCCCCACTAAAATCATACACGTATTGGTCTTCAAAAAGCAACTTACAGCAATAAATCCACCCAGTTGTTCAAAATGCCTAATAAAATCTGTACAAATGAGTAAATTAGCTCCTAAATGGGATTGTGTCACGCAACGTTTTTGAAGAAGTTAGTTGTAGTGTTTCTATGCTAAGGTACTCATAAAATCCGAACTAAAATTCATTATAATAAAATGTAAGAGATTTGTTTCAACAAGAATTAAAGTTGTGAAACAATTACATTGTCAAATAGAAGTGACCAAATAGCGTCGTTTTTACTTGTTTCTCTTATTCGCGAGTGACGACATCATGGGAAAATAATCAATTAATTGAACTAATTAATTAATGTTAGCAGAACAGAACAGAACATATCTTTTATTTTCAATCAGGTTCAGATATATTTAGAAATAACCAACTTTTTAGGAGAAATGGTGTTTAATTGTAATATAGATATAATTTTTAAACGACTTTTATTGTGTATTAAACTAAAATATTTTTGCTAATCCAACTCCTGATGACTCGTTTTATTATTTTGGAAACTTGTCTTATTCTAAAGTGTATTTGTTTCTTAATACTTTGACATGAAAATGTGCTGATTCTTGATTCAATTGCCAGTTTCCTTATATACTCGAATTTTACAATAAATTCTGGATTGTGATTAGCAAAGATATTAATATTTTAAATGTATGAATGTAATTTATTGCAGTGAACTTAATGTCTCTTATAGTTCTATATTAGAACGGCCATTTACAAGTTATTTTTTATGTAATGTTTTATGTAATGTTTTAATATGTAATGGTTTATGTAAATGGATGAGACAATAATAATAATTAATAAACTATATATTGAACAACAAGATCTATAAGTTTGACAACAATGTGAGAAGATGGGGGAGATTAAACAATATATGGAGGGTGGTTACAGAATTTTGAATGTGTTGGAGACAACAAAATTAGGGCGCCGATCAAATTTTTCGCGCAGAAATCCCGTCCAACAGCTGGGGTGGGGGCATCCCGACTAGAACCCCTGGGTATAAATACCAAGGGTGCCGACCCAAATTTCGCGCAGAAAGCCCGCCCAAATACAGGGAAGGGGGCATCCAGACTAGAACCTCTGGGTAAAAATACCAAGGGCGCTGAACAAAATTTCGCGCAGAAAGCCCGCCTAACTACTGGCGTGGGGGAATCCGGACTAGAATCAGTGGGTATAAATACAAAGGTCGCCGATCAGAGGGCAGTGACAAGGGCAAGGCTAGTAGGTATGGTGTTCATTTTATTATAAGTTGTCCGAAAGAATCTCCACAAACCACGGGATTACATGTTACATCGGCAGACCATCGCCCGGGCATCCTGCCATGTTCGTAAGATGGCCGCTTAATAACCGTATGATATCAACATCAACGCCCGGACTGGCCGGGCATTGTAGGATGATCGGTGAGGACTGTCCGACGTCGATGTCCAGCCGGTAGTCGGTGCCACGCCGTTAAAAAATTGTTTCCGTCTGGAGTCATTCGCCTAACGATCATCGACAGGGGTATGCACGACCTCCTTACGAAGCCTGTTGCTGTGACAGATGTGTTCAGGACTAATTGGCGGATGAGGGCCGAGGTTGGAACATCGCAGGACTAATTGGCGGATGAGGGCCGAGGTTGGGACATCGCTCACACCACCGAATACCACAGGTCTACGGTCACCGGCCGGGAAATCTGACTGAGACATCGGTTACTTAACATTACGTACCTGTATATTTGCTCTTTGACTGATATAATCGTATGTTCGGTGACAGTTTGTTAGGACAAAGGCATGTGTAGATACTTTTTTTTTTCATTCGAACACATCTTTGATGACTGTTTTAGTTTTACTTCATTATATAACACGGTATGTATCCCAATAATCAACACTCGGAAGACAATGATAGGCTCGGAGGATAAGAACGGCTAGAGATTTGGATGAGAGTGAGAAAAACATAAGTATTTTTACTTTTATCTTTTACTAATGCCGATTTAAATCACGTTAGTGATTGCAATCGTTCTAGGCCAACATAAGCTATAAAAAAACTGCAATGTTTTTTGCAGACAGTCCCTACATTGTGGTGAAAATCACCGAAGAAGATGGAAAATTCGACCCATCGCTCAAAATTAAACAAGTTTCCATCTGTATTTAGGTAGTTGGGTGAAGAAAACATAACTATTTGATCCTTTACTGTCCCTCTGTTTATAAACAATCACAACATGGTAACACAGTTCGGTAAAAATGAATCTAAATCTTACTTTTTCTGAAGATATCAAAGCGAAATGGATAATCATTGGCTTCAGTGAAGATAATAGGTGGCTACATTAAAAATTTTATGGATAATGAGCAAACTTACCTTTTCATCATAATGCTTTTGTTTTAAAGTCAAATTTTTTATCTTCCACGACCAGAAGTCATTGTCCAACCCATTATCTATATTTGGTAAGTACTAATGAAGGTAATACACTTTAAATTTGCACTGTAGCAATCTTAAGTGATTTAGATGTACAATATATCATTTTATATCATATCATATCAGGTTTTACGCCTTTTTGAGATGACTTGAGTTTGCTAGTTTTCAGCGTGTAGTTGTTAACTTTCAAAATCATTCATTGGTTCTATAAACACACCCAGTACTAGACACAAGTGATGCTTGTAATAATTAGCAAGTATTGTAATTTTGAAAGAGCAACAGCTTTGATACTTGAGAGAAAAGTGGAACTTAAGATCAAAACTTATCAACGTTTCTAGGCCGATAAAGGGGCCATAATTCTGTCAAAAGCTAACCAGAGTTATGTTACTTAAGCTGCACAGTCATCTTATTACAGTAATAGTAAGTACGTATGCCAAGGTTGACAGCAATAGCTGTGTTACTTCGGATAAAAATGGACATAAACACAAAACTAGGTCGAGCGCGGATGCAGACGTAGCTCAGGTGATGACATATGCTCATTAAAAACAAATAGAAGAGCTTATAAACCACAGAAATCTACTGAATTGAGAAAAAAAGAAAAACAACGATATAACTTGCAGAAGAACTGCTTGAATGGCGCCCCATTTAGATCAACATTTAAACGAATGATTCTAAGAAGATAAAGCGTTATTTTGTAATTTCCCATTGTTTGTTTTCTCTAGATTTTAGATATTTTGTTCAAAACTATGTATACTAAATACCAAAAGCAATATAATTTCTGTTGAACTTTTTTGTAGGTCAATGTGAACAATGACTGGACTATAGGTCCTTTTGGAAACATACCATCACATAATATCACTTAAATCGCTAAAGGGACATAAAATAATAACCAATCGTTTATACATCGCTAAAATCTTATTTATCAATTCTTACGACATTTTGTATATTATTATCACACATCGACACGTGGTAGTGATTACCACTGCTGGCCCGTCATCAGGTAAATACAGCTTTACAAGTAAGGGGCGAAACGGTTCTGAGGGTCCTTGTCTAAGGATGTCGATGTGTTTTTGTTACCTGTACATAGTGGTGTGGATCACGAATTGCTATAAATTCTAACAAACATTTTCTAATATACGTTTTTCTGGCAAAAGACAAAAGTCACTAAAGATATTTTATTTATTTTAATTTTTATCCATCTAGCAGAATGATGTCGATGGTTCTTCATTATATTTTTCTAATAAACATTTTATTTCATTTCGAATCTGTTATTTCTATTGGTTGCAAAAGAAACCACAATTTGTCAAGGAAAGAACTTATGCAAATGTTAATCCCTCCATCACAAAACATTTTGTTAGATGAGGTGTCGCTTGAATACATTGTTGACACACACACGCACGGACAAAGGCGAATATAAAACGTCATTTCACAGTTGAGAAATGATAAAAACATAGTATTGATACATTTTCCGGAAGATAAAATTAAAAGCCTGGCGATTATTCAGTTTGAGCCACCTATTATCTTTAACAAATATCACTGAAGCCTGTGATTATCCATCTCGCTTTGACATCTTCAGAAAAAATAAGATTTAGATTCATTTTTACCGAACTGTGTTACCATTTAGTGATTGTTTATTAACAGAGGGACAGTAAAGGATCAAATAGTTATGTTTTCTTCACTCGAATACCTAAATACAGATAGAAAATTGTTTAATTTTGAGCAATGGGTCGAATTTTCCATCTTCTTCGGTGATTTTCACCACAATGTAGGGACTGTCTGCAAAAAAACATTGCAGTTTTATATAGCTTATGTTGGACTAGAACGATTGCAATCACTAACGTGATTTAAATCGGCGTTAGTAAAAGATAAAAGTAAAAATACTTACGCTTTTCGCACTCTCATCCAAATCTCTAGCCGTTCTTATCCTCCGAGCCTATCATTGTCTTCCGAGTGTTGATTATTGGGATACATACCGTGTATAAGGCAAAGGGATATCTTCGTTCAATTTCAACAAAAGAGAAACTGAATGAGTGCATGAATAGTTTTAAATTATTCAAGTTTGCAAGTATGAAGAGAATGGCTGTGAAATAAAAACTTCTGGTGAACGGGCATTGGAATGTTTTCAAGAGTCATGTGCTTTAAGATCAGTCAGTTTTTCAACTTTGAGAATAATGATTAACTTTCAAAATTATTTTTTTTCAAGTACTAAATAGAGATGACTATAAAACAAATCTGGCAAGAGATAAAGATATTTGAATCTAGTAAGTGAAAGTTATCATTAATTTAAATATTGAAATCAGTCAATTAAGCATACAGTCAGGCCTGTCTTCAAAGACCCGTCAGGGGAAACACACATACGTGGTCTTATAAGGCAGGTGGTCTTTGTTTATATTTGTTTTTATTCTTGAAATCAGTCACTTGAAGCATATGAGAAATGTTTCAATCAAATATGATTGTCAGGCAGACAGTAAGACTTCAACAACCCGTATTATTTTGCCTAAAAAGTATACTTTCTCTCTCCTATGAGGTAAGAATAGATCAGCATTACGGTATATACTCATAGACTATTGCCTAAAATACACCCTGTAAACATTTAAGAAAATCCCCTAAAAGTGTTCTGATTAAATATACTGGGAGATATTTTACAGACGCAACACGGCACAAACCACGCTACTGAGATTAGAAAATAGATGAAAAGGGAATTTTGATTGCCACCGAACACTACATTATTATGTGAGAATGTTGCAGGATGGCACTAACGGAGATGCATAGTACTGCCCTCGCCATGAACTGTAGATTTTTTAAACATAATTTTTGATAGTTTCACTATGCGGTATATTAATTCATAAACGTTACTTACTTGATTTCGTTGCGGACAACATGTTCAACAGTCTTCTGATCAAGTTTTGTGATCTTGGGCCCAGGGCAAAGTAACTGATATATTGTTAAATTATGTTGGGATTGTTCTTCTGTGTGGAAACATATGTACGGATACCTGCAGGTGATTCGCGATCAGATACCTGGGTTCAAATCTCACTCATCCAGTCGTATCGTATCAACTCGGTGATCTCCGGCAAACTTTGGATATTACGTAGAAACACCGAAGCGTGATCCGAGTGCCAGTTTCCAGTGATGTCTCTACTGAATGCAGGTAACATTGTCTTTTATGTTCTAAAATAATATTACGCTTTCTTTCTGGTGATTAAATATTCTTTCTTATTTTTAAATGAGCCTTAAGCAAATTGGCCTACTAAGTGGGAATGGATGCGAAAATTTTCTTTCTTTTTCTTCGTGTTCACTTACAAAGTTTACTTTAACTTTCTTATTTCACAAGATGGTTAATCTTGGAAGTTGATAGTGCAAATTTTCAGATGATGATGCGAATGATTTGCTTTAAACAACAAAGGAGTCAGGTAGCTATGTGTCATTCAACCCTATAAAAATAGGTTTGTGAACATGCTGCTTGAATTAGCTAGCTGAACGTCGGTACACAACTTTGCGATAGTCTGATTTCCAGCCTACGAGCACTATTTAAAATAACGTAGTGTTAGGGGCGGGAAATCCAATTTAAACTGTCCGACTGTTTGTGCACTGGTTTGAAACTAATGATTTGGGAGACAAAGAAAAAGTTTCTTATTTTTATAAGACAATTATGTAGTCATTGGTGTATATAAAACGTTTAAATCATCATATTCGAGTACTGAACTACTGCAATCAACAACAAGATCACGATTCGTAAATTAGACGTCTATTCATTCAATAATACATAATTGTTCATATGCAAAAGTAATAATTGTACAAAGATCGGATGATTTAATTTTTTTTTATATAATATACTGTCTCTTTCTATAAATAGTAGTTTTGCTATTTTTCTAGTGTACTTGTGTAAGGCTGACACTAATAAGCATGAACACTTTAAAGCGGCATTACTTCATTTTAACCCGCTATTGTATGAACAATTACATGTATGCAACTTTAGGCACAAATTTGCAGCACTAGTTCGGGCTAATAAGATTTTAATTTACCAAAATAAATTTGGTCCGCGCGACTAGAAGCGAAAGTAGGATTTCCGAAACGTCACAGAAATCGAGATCGCGCATGAAGTGGTCTCTTCGTCAAAAATCGGTACTAAATATATCTCTACTATATTTAGCTTCTTAATAGTTCGTTAACGATAATTTAACAATTTCATATTTCAGATTTGCGATGGTGTTGGTATCTGTGCATGTGGACAGTGCACGTGCGACATGAATTTACCTTTTAGAGGTCCTTTGTGTGAGGACAGTCCTTATAACTAAACATCCGGCTACTGTGTTTGTTGTTATTATTTTATAATCGACCCCGAGCAAAATAAAGCCTAGATGACTCTGGGCCAAAAATCATAAAACTAAACCCAGAGACCAGTCTCTAATCTAAAGCATCTGTCAATCAGATGTTTTCGATTTGAGCCAGTTGCAATTTCAGTCAATCACATGAACAGATACCAACACCATTGCAAATCTGAAATGTACAATAAATTTATTGTGTTAATTACGATTGTGTTAATTTGTGATTGGTTTTCGCTATTTAATGGTAGAGGTACAGAAATCGAGTTTTATATGTGTGTTATTTTGGAGTTTGCTGCCTAATCTGGCCTTTAAACTTTAGAAGTAATTTTCCTTAATTACAACATAAACATAGTTAGACGGATGAAAGTTTTTCTTGGGCACACACCGGATAAACAAAGCCATGTAAAAAAAGTCGCCGATTTCTCCAATAGTCTACAATAGTCGCAATTCTACCAAAATCAACGATGTATGTCGGATGGAGGTTCGAGCCAATTCCGCGTATTTATATGTTTTATTACTTTTGGGTTAGCTATATTGAAGAATTTGTAATATGTCCGTTCAAAGATCCAGGTACAGTGCCCAATGTTATAAAGCTGAGCATGGAAACCAGTCTCAAATCTCAAGCATCTGATTGGCTAAAATGGCGACCAGTCGCCATTTCAGCCAATCAGATGCTTGAGATTTGAGACTGGTTTCCAAACTCAGCTTTATAACCTCGGAGCCAGAAGTCTTGTTTCCCGTCGTCCTGACGATAAATTGTTATGAGTCCTACCGGCGGTTACATAGTTATAAACCGTACTTGCGATTACACAGTTATATGTCGTTCTGTCGATCACATACAATGTAGTTAAAAGTCGTCATTGCAATACATAGTTATAAGTCGTACCATTCGTACGGCGATGACATAGTTATAAGTCGTACGGCGATGACATAGTTATAAGTCGTACTGGCGATTACATAGTTGTAAGTCCGCTTTCGTGGCGATTACATAGTAATAAGTCGTACTGGCGATACATAGTTAGAGGTCGTAATGGCGATACATGGTTACAGGTCGCACTGGCGATTTCATAGTTAAAAATCATACTTGCGTTTACACAGTTATAAGTCGTGCTTGCAATTACATAGTTATAGATCGTAGTGGCGATACATAGTTGCAGGTCGTACTGGCGATTACATAGTAATAAGTCGTTCTGGTGGTTTCTCAATGACCTTAGTAATAGGTAGTTCTTGCGTAGTAATTAGTCGTACGGGCGATTACATAGTTATACGGCGTACTGGAGATTAGATAGTTAAAAGTCGCCCTTTACAGATGTAGGGCACTCGCAAGCTGCACTCGTGAACAGAAACATCGCCCACAATCACATGTTCGTCTTTTTGTAGATATATAATAGCATCATAATTTTTGTGAATTTCGTGGATAGATCGTTTAAAGCCACAATGAAATATAATATTAATTTAAACATTCAAACACCTGACCGTTGATGACTTACTTCGTTATACTTCATTTAGCCAAAAGGCATATCTTCGTTCAATTTCATCAAAAGAGAAACTGAATTAGTACATGAATAGTTTTAAATTATTAAAGTTGCAAGTATCAAGAGCCTAGCTGTGAAATAAAAATTTCTATGGGAAGGGCATTGTTATGTTTTAAAGGGCCATTTGTGTTAAGATCAGTCAGTTTTTTAACTTTGAGAATAATGTTTAAATTTCAAAATTATTTTGTTTTTAGGTAATAAATAAAGATGACTACAAAAGAAAACTGGCACGAGTTATAGATATCTGAATCTAGTATGTAAAAGAAATCAGTCACCCGAGCATAAAGATATTCCTTTCTTCAAAGACCAGTCAGGGGAAACACACATAAGTGGTCTTTTATTGCAGGCGGTCTTTGTTCACAGGTGATTTTTTTTCTTGAAATCAGTCACTTGAGCAAATGCAAAGCTTATGAGAAATGTTTAAATCAAATATATTTGGCAAGCAGCCATAAAGACTTCATCAACCTTAACTACATGTATATAGTTTGCTTAAAAATTATCCTGCTCATATGAGATAATTATAGACAAACATTACGGTATATTTGCGAACAGACTATCGCCTAAAATACACCCTGTAAACATTTTAAGTCAAACCAGGGCTGAAGGTTATAAAGCTGAGTTTGGAAACCAGTCTCAAATCTCAAGCATCTGATTGGCTGAAATGGCGACCAGTCGCCATTTCAGCCAATCAGATGCTTGAGATTTGAGACTGGTTTCCATGCTCAGTTTTATAACCTTGGGCACAGTCTGCCTACAACAACGACTTGAGAAAATCATCTACAAGTGGTCTGATTGAATGCACTGGGAAATATTTTACAGACGCCACATGGCACAAATAGATGAAACGGTAACTTTGATTGCCACCGAACACTACACATAAGATGAAACCATTACAGGATCGGCCTGATGGCACTAATGGAGATGCATATTACTGACCACGCCGTTAACATGTCATGCTGGCCTTTGGTAAGACCTTATGTGGGTATAGAAATACCAAGTTCATCTAAAGATTTATCATGATTATGGGTTTTCTTAATCTGCCCTTCTAAAGGATCTATGGATCTAAGTACCTCCACATCCTGCAAATTACACAGGAGTGTCTTAGGAAAAATAGTTAAGGGTCGAGCAGTTATATTACATATCCTTACTGGAATCCTAGAAAATGATTTGTCCGGCTCAACTTTCGCAACTCTAGGGCAATCGTTCAATAAGAAAGAGTCATTTGGTTCAGCGACTCCCGAAACCATATTTCCCAGTGGCACGAACTTTACCATCTTGAGCGGTTTAACAATAATCACGCTTTCGTTCAAAGAAGTTAATAATTATTGATAGTTTCAGAATGTCCTCCTATGAGATATATATTTTTTCATAAACGTGACTTGTTTTCTTTGCAGAGGACATGTTCAAATGTGGTTTCCTTGAACAGTGCCCAAATCTCAGGCATGATCGACTGAAATGACGATCAGTCGCCATTTCAGCCAATCAGATGCTTGACATTGCCATTTCAGCCAATCAGATGCTTGACATTTGAGACTTACGATCTTGGGTCCAGGGCAAAGCAACTGATATATTGTTAAATTATGTCGGGATTATTATGCTGTGTGGAAACGTTTGTACGGATACCTATGAGTAGTTTACGATCAGATACCCGGGATCAAATCTTACTCATCTTGTACCTCAATCGTACGTTCTCGGCGATCTCCGGCAAGCTTCGGATATTACGTAGAATCACCGAATGCCAGTCGCTAGTGATTTCTCTTCAACAAAAACAAGTAAGTTATGTTTTGTATCGTCATTATTGGTTGTAATAAAATTTCTTTTGCGCATAGGGATAAAAACTTTAAAAAGTGTGTTTAATCACAAGAAGGTCTGTCAAATGACCCACATGATTGTACACAAATATAACAAGTAAACGCTTCGATAAACAAACACATACCAGTAATATGTCATAAATATAAAGATTATTACATTACAATATTGCTTTAAATGTATAGATAGCGTTAATTATTAAAATGTCTGAGGGGTGTGTTTCGTAATGACTGTATCATCTATGACCTGTATCATTTATGGCGATGCGCATTTGCTGATTTTATCAAGTTTATGCTTTTAGGTAAGATGGAGGAGTTCGTCTACATATACTGTATATACAATATAAATATGTATATTTGGAGAAAAAATAAAACATTGCGTAAAAAAACACGAAGAGAAGAACTTAAAAACAATCCAACAGAATGATAAAACAACAGTGACTATAGGTTATTGTTAATTTGGAGGCTTAAATAAAAATAAAACTTTCAGACCCAACGCAGCTGGGCGACCTTTTATTTTTTTCATACAAACCTCGAAATAAACTAAAACTATTTTTGTAACTGATAAAATAGTCTTCGTCTAGATTGCCATATATATTATTTCAATGAACGTAATCTTTGCAGTATAGAAAAACTTTTAAAACAAGGTTATCGGTATCTCAAATTAATGAAAACCTTTTTTCAAGTTTTATCGCCGATAACCAGATCTAATTTATAAATACAGGTGCAGTTTAAAATCACTATTACAACAAGGTATTTCACAGCCAGTTTTTTTTATGGAGATTTAATTTATAAACTGAAGAAGATAAAAGGCAATGTTAATTTCTCCCAGTAATTCGTAAAAACCATCTGTATATTTATAATGAAAGGTTACCAACATGGTATTTTACAGCGCTCTGCAGGCCTGGTGATTAACCCTCCTACAGTTGATCATTATGCTTATCTCTTTGGTTGCACGAAAAGATTTTTATGTGGCAAAATACTTTATTGTACTGTATACCAGCGAACAACGACAGATCAGGGGAAAAGTTATAAAGTTAACTAAAATCGAATATTTTACAATAAAATCTAATGTGATATGTCTTGTAAAAGACAAATAATGTAGACTTGTTTGACATTAAAAACTGAAGAATGGCAATGGCCGAAACATTTTGAAATGAAAGAGTTTAAATAGACCTGTATAAACGGATACAAAAATGTAAAATCTATCTTTTTTTTTACTTTACTTTTGCATTTTAAACTGAAAATTGAAGAAATTATAGCTACGATTCCAATTTAAAAGTAAAAATAATACAAAAATCAGAACCTTAAATCTAGTAAACTATTGCGGTTCCTTCTTGTTTTATTATGGTCCCAGCCACTTCACGGGACTCGGCATCACTTTCCCACATTACAGTAGAAATTCTTCGTATATAGTTCCATTGAGACAATACAGCAATGCAAACATACAAATACAAATTACATACATAATAGATGTTTTAATCTTAGATATCACTTTAATATTTAAGATTCCATGAGATATTTTTCTTAAAGTTTAATTTTTAAAAATCTTTTTGAAAACAGATTTTTAATTCAATTGACTGACGTTTAATATTTATCAGCGGTGCGTAGACTTCTGTGTGTAAGTCTAAAACTACGTCGAAACATTCTAGGGGCGAATATTCCAGGAAACGCGTGACTGTTTCGCCTCGAATATCTCTTATTCAGTTGAAAAGTCACAGTAGTTTACCAATTTTGTCTGGCGGATATAGCCAAACGAGAATCCCTAGCGATCTTTCCCTGAGATTCAAGTATAGGTGGTGTTCCTCGCGTTAAAATGTAAAGTACATGCTGTTGGAGATTAACACCAGTTAGTATACCTACTATACTGAAATTTGTTAAAATTTGAGTTGCACAAATTCTGCACAATATTTACCATATCATGTCCTTCAGTGCGTTGTTTACACATTATAGTTACTTTGTTTTACTAAATTATAAGCTGTACCTTATTTGTTTATCACAGACAATAAATATCATGTTTTCATTATGAGGGATAAAGCCTTGGAAAGAAATGTTTAAATATAGGCAGTATATTAAAACGTCCTACAAAAGCAAATCAGAGGTCTATAGAGTTTGTTTAGTAAGAGTCTAGTGACTTGTCTGGTCCGTAATTGTCATGGTCCGTAATGTCCCTAAATCAGATCGCCAGTCTAGGTGTCTAGATAACCAAAACCAACGAAACTCCGATTTTTGCCTAATTGCTTTTGAAACAAAATTTTGATTTGCTGCTGATTAATAATCCAATCATTTGAAAGGATTTAAAAGGGGTATTCCCACACTGATTTCCTTCACCCATGAAAGAATCAATAGAGAAAGCGAGAACCACGAACTTCCGTTCAAACGGCTTAACTTTGTTTTCTTCGCTGCTTTCATAGTAGTTCAGCCGTTTTCAGAAAAAAAAGTTCAAATTTGGTTAAAAGCACAAAATTTTGCATTAAGTTAGCTTGAGTTGTACCTTTTGAAATGTGATAGAGACCCCTTTGATATCTTTCCAAAATGGCCGCTTTTTTCAAGATGGCCGCCAATATCTGGAAAATGCTGCTATTTAAAGGATTTTTTTTATCGCATAGTCACAATTTTGGAGTCTTAACCTATATTTTCAAGTATGTTCTAAACATTAAAAGCAAATGTAAGCACATTCGACAAATATTGTAGGATCAAATTGCCTTTTTGTTACAGAATATTTTCAAGATGGCCGCCAAAATTCTGGAAAATGCTGCTTTTTGAAGGATTTTCATCGTATAGTCACAATTTTGGAGTCTAAACCTATATTTTCAAGAATGTTCTAAGCATTAAAAGCAAACATGTAAGCACACGCATATGACCTTTTTGTTAAAGAAATTTTTCAAGATGGCCACAAAATATTAAACTGGCTGTAATCATATTTGTCATGTAATTTAACGCAAAGTAAAGAATGTATTTGAATGTCACACACAAGTACAGTGTTTTATTAACTCAATAACTATGAAGAGTTTTATATTAACTTAATCCCCAAAAAGATCTTATCCTTTAAACCATCAATTGCTAGTACAATACTGAAATGACTAATTTAAGTACGAAGTCTAATCACACACGGTCACTCCCCTCCCCTGCATTTGCACAGAGCCGTACATGCTAGATGTGTTTTCACACACTTGCATTTCATCTGCAGCTTTTGATACATCCACATTTCAGCATTTCAGGAATTCCTTTATGGGGAAATATTTTCTTAAAAGAACCTAGAAGCTCGATTTGTTTCTTTTATCTATGTCATCGTGTTCTTGCTGATTTTACTCCAGGTGCTCTGGTCTCGGTAAGATCATTGAGTACCCGCCCTTTGGCTTTGCAATGCTATTAAGTTCTTATGATTATATGTTTGTATGCTTTTGCATGCAACATTGTTGAGCTGATGGGTGGGTTGGAGTTATTTCACCAAGACAATTTGTACTTGTTTTGTGATACGAGAACCTGTTGAGGCAAGTGTAAGGTTGGTTCACCCTAGAACCTGTTTTAAACCCACAGTGGCAATTTGTTTTGCCACTGACCGTCCCAAGGCGGTAACCCCTCTGGTTCTCGAATTCGTTATTTGTTTGTGGCGTCCATTTTGAAACTGATTATTTTAAAAGAGTACTATTTTGTATTGAATGTAGTATATAATTAGTACTAGTAGCGCTGGTCAAATATTGTTGAGTGCAGTTACTCATTTAGTATTGGTAACGACCATCCGGCAAAGGATAAAGTACTGGTATTGCCGTTTTATACTGTACTGTGCTGGATATTCGCGAATACTATTGTAGTAAATTAGACTTTGGACAGTGCTGGTAAAAATAATTCAGAAGAGTGAAAAATAACAAACTCATCGTTAATGGGATAAGGCCGCGATACGTTTATTAATTGTAAACATGGCACATGGCACATACAATGTGAAATGTTACGAATAGCAAGTTATAAACAGTAATAAGGATGGCTTTTAAATATTTGAACGAATTATTTCTGTAATTTTGATAATACTCATCGTGAACTGTATTCCAGCCAAGATGCAAAGATATACAGTAGGAAGAGAAATCGGACCCCAGCCAAGATGCAAAGCAATCCGATTCCTCTTCCTTGAGATGGGTATCAAAACCATGTGCCATGCCGGAGATGCACGAATTATGTGTTGAAGGGTCACTAAATACAATTTGCCTGCGTATTGGCAAATTTATTGTCCCAAAATCGGTTTGCTATCATAATGTGGAACTACGATCTGTTTAAACCCTAAATTAATCGAATAGGAATTTGTCTAAAGACCTATAGCGTTCAAAATTCATTGTAGTTTCTAGGCACTCTGTAAATGACGATAGTAATATGTCTAAACCAATATCGGAGAGGTGAATCCCGTCTTTTCGGAAAAGACCGGGTGTGTCAAGAGTAAGCTCTTTGTTCTTAATCCATTTCCCCCCAAGATTCAAAACGTATCTGCCTATAGAGCTGTTAATGCAAGCGCGGACGCAGTTGAGTACATGCGTAGGTTTTTCACTGTGCCAGACATAGCGGGGAAGAATATTTGACCAAACAATTGTTGTGGAAGGCCCGGCTATATCTAGTATCGACTTAATGTCATCTTTTATTTGCTTTGTAAGGACACCTTTAGGGTTGATACCGATAGAATTCCCCCCGCAGTGTAAAATTATTACCTCTGGCATGATAGGCGCATTCAGAAGGGCTTGTTTTGTAGTTGAAAGAACTTCGTCCCATCGCATGCCGCTGCGAGTAAGCCATTCCACAGATATGTTTAGGTGCTCTAAACCCAAGTTGGTAGTTGACTTGTTTCGCCCTCTCATGTGCCCAGAAAGGTATGGATGATCCAACAATAAATGCAACTGAAAATTGAAAAATACAAGCGCACAGAATTTGAGGTACGGTATTTTATTATAATGTTCTATTTTTAGCGTAGGTAACTAAGGTAGGCTGCTGAAGACCATCTACCTTTCGCCATTATTTGTTCGTGTGGAACGCCCTGTGATTCCAAGTAGGTCGCTGCACCGATCCTAAAGCTGTGAGATAAGATTCTATTAGTGATTGGCCGATCTTAGTGATCTGCGCAATATAGTGCAAAACTGAAATCTGGTGACGGCTTTACCATTTGCGTGAGAAAATAGTAAGACTGACTGAGGTTTTAACGTTAAGTATTTCTCAAGGGCAGAAACTGGGCATAGATGCGATTTATTGATCGACGATAACATTATCTCTTTTGGCAAACCTGACCTGTTATTCTTTGAGTGTTTTAATACGAGCTTAGCGTATACTCTCCCATCCCTGTGGAAAAAGGAGACATTTTTTGAATGAATTGGGTAGCTTGCGAGCTCGGACGAGGTAAGAACTAGTTCGCTTATTCTGAATAGACCAAAAAAGGCGACTAGAAAACAAGCTCGAAATAACGAAGTTTCATACTGTGAAATGCAGACATTTGGTAAAATGCGATTTAATTGAGATAGCACTTCTATAGTAACTGGGCGACGTGTGTCCTCTACATAATTCATGGTTTTAAAACCTAGTACTTCTTTTTTAAAGTAAAACGTTTGCGATGGATCAGGCAGATTTTTTATTTTATGAGCGTATGCTATACCGGCGATGTAAGTTTTAGCTGTCTTACTAGACAGAGCCCTCCGATAAAGCCAGGCTACAAACAAAGAAAGGGTGGACGTTGACAGAGGTAATGATACTGAAATACCTGTACAATTTCTAAAGTTGGTTAAAGCTTGCATACTGTTGTTATACACTAATTTTGTGTTAGGCGACAAGCTGGTTGATACTAGTTGCCTTGCTATCAGTTGAAGATTGTCCACAAATTTACTGGAACTGGGATAGGGATTTGATCTGCCTGCGGTGCTAGAGTCCTGAAGCGCTGAAAATCAAGCCTTGAAATAGCATCTGTTATTTCATTGTGGCAACTGAAATGTGCTCGCTTTTAAAATTAATGTTAAGCATGAGGCACTGTAAAACAAAACGCCATTATCGGCTTTGATTTGCTTGTCAGTGAGTTTACAATATGGCAGACTGATAAGTTGTCGCATCGATACAATATTTTCTTGTTCTTAAGCGCGTCTGGCCATATAAACAAAAAAAGGTCTACCAAATGGAATAGCTTTGCACGCAAAAGATAGGCTACCGATAAGAGATTGCACTTGTTTTAATGTACATTTTCTCTGAGATAATAAGTCAGTTATCTTTTCGATCAATTCGCTGATTTTTGAAAGGGGTATACTGATCGTCATATCTACTGAATTCAGTTCGAGACCGAGAAAAATCAAGATTGTTGTAGGATATACGGTCTTGTCGTCTGCTAAGGGGATCCCCATGTCTTTACAAATTGCCAAGAAGCAATTAAGAATATCGTTGCAGTCTGAAGTTTTTGATTTCCCCCCAAACAAGAAAATCGTCCAGATAGTGTTTAACGTTTCCCGATTTAGCTTTTTGTGTAGTACACCATTCCAAAAAAGTAGAAAATTTTTCGAATGTTGAACAAGCGATTCCAACGCCTAAAGGCAAGTTTTTATCAAAATAGAATTTTCCTTTGTGACGAAAGCCCAAAAGATCAAAATCCATAGGGTTGATTGGTAGCAGCCTAAAAGCTGATTGAATATCTACTTTTGCTAACATTGCATTTTTACCAAGATCCGATAGCATCTGCACTGCTTCGTCGAAATGAGTAAATTGAACACTACAAAGTTCGTGCGGGATAAAATCATTGACAGATTCATGCTTAGGGTAACTCAAATGGTGAATAAGGCGAAAATCGTTTTTCCCCTTCTTTTCGACTAATCCGATGGGAGAAACTCTAAAATTTGGTAGTGGTGGGGAGTCGAAAGGGCCTGCAACTCTGCCTGCTTCAATTTCTTTTTGCAATATCTTTGTGTTCATAAGCCGTTTTAAATTTTTTGCAGTGCGCGAGACCCTCGGGCCTTGGTAGTGTAATGAAAACCCAGAAACGAAACCATTTATCAATTCTGTGGCTATATCTTTGTTTGGATAAGTGTTTGCGTACTTTACAAGTTCTGAAACGATAATTGGAGATCTCCCCAATTGAAATTCACTTTTTTGCGTTTGAAGATTGCTTGCTGGGTTTGTGGGAGTTGAGAAAGGAGTAACAATTTAATTTTGAGTGCGGCTTGCCGCAGACTGCGCAGACGTGTCTGAATCTGCAAGGGTTTAAAGTGCATTTACCGGTATTAAAGTATTTGCAAGTACCGGGTGTTGAATTTAAATTCGTTAAAGGCTTGTTCGGGGTTTCAGATTTAACCGGAATGTTCGGGAAAGTCATGGTTTTTAGCCACAGGTCCGCGTTAAGTTTTGACCATGGTTGGTAAAAGTTTTCTTGTCTTAAGCGCAAGATCGTTTCTACGATACGCTGCTTGACGGATATTGGACATGTATGACAGAAGCTCAGGTGCGGTTTTCGGATTTTGTATAATATAAATATCAATGAAAATCAAGAAAGCATCGGTCCACTGCTCGATTGACTTGATGCGTTCGGAGTGGCTTGTCTCTCGAGTTTGTAAGGACCCATCTGGTGCGAGAACGATTTGAGCCCCCTTGCTTATATCTAGCAATACCGATGCTGGTTTAAGAAGCAGCGACAGATTGACGTATTTATTGGCCCAGATTTTTTCACGAATTGCTTGTACAATACTGAAATTGCTAGTAGAATACTGAAATGACTTATTTAAGTTCACAGTCTTATCACACACGGTCACACACCCCTCTGCATTTGCACAGAGCCGTTCATGCTAGTTGTGCATGTTACATGCTAGTTGTTTAGAGGTATATGGGAGCTGATGCTATCGGTAGCGATGCTCATGATTGGTTGATTCGAGCTCGAGTATAATATGAACTAAGGCAAAGCCTCAACGCGAGCTCAAGCTTTGTTAAATAATAGGGCATAAATACTAACCTTTTGTAGCTAGGTTGAAGACTAACTATTGTTTGCATAAAACATTCCAGCAGGTACATATAACATATCACAAACATGTCTTTCCAATAAAAAATAGTCCCTCCTGCGTTCGCACTCGGGACCCGACGATGGCGCAGTTGCCTATTTTTTTAAAAAACTTTTTAGAAGTACCCAAACGCACTTTTTTTCTATTTTTTATATATTTCACCAAACACACTTTTTTCTATTTTTTATATATTTCATTACAAATAAACATTTTATAACCTTTTTCAAAGCATTTATTCTACATTGTGTAGAATAAAATAATGATGGATAAAAATTGTACTAATCAAAATTAAATATAATTCACAAATGTGATATCACTGAAAACCAGAAGCTGGAATTTTGCAATTGCATAGTTACATTAATTTTGCTCCCGAGAAATAGAAAATAACATGCAAATGACAGATCTAAAGAAATTGTTTTTGGCTGTATCCTGAATAACGCATGTATATATATAATGCACACTGTTCTGTTGGTGTAATACTTATCAAAAATATAAAACTCAAAATATACATGTCATTTTCAGATGGTAGAAATGAATGATATTTACAGAAGCTGAAACAACTTTTGACAAATGATCAATTGCTGGTGCACTAAATTTAAGAACATGATATAGTCTTATAGACATTTGCAAAATTCCAGCTGTGAATATCTGGGTGCTAATAACCCAGCATAGATACCACATGTATGAGGGTGAAGCTAGAATCAAAATAGGCAACATGAAATCTTATACGTGCAGCTTTTCAATTATTCATTTGAGAGCTTTTTAAAGCATTGTTGATGACTTAGATACTGATTTCTCTGGCATCACCTTTTCTAAGAATGAAAAATGTTCATTTCTTAGAAGCAAGTGTATTGTCTTTGACTCATTTGTACCATAAGTTTGATCTGAAAATGTTACTTGACCTAACTTGTATCGCCTTGTACAATACTTTTATTCAGCAAGATAAAAGCTGTGTGGCAGCCTCATCTTCACAAGCTGCAGCCCACCATTGTTTATAACTAAATAACTGCAGTTAAAAAATCCCCATGGAACAATTTAACTTTTTCCTGCCAAGTTGGCCATGCATTGGCAATTTTGAAACAAATAAGATTTCTAAAAATTTTAGAACTGTCCAGATTTCTGTGCAAAGCAAAGCTAATGCAGTGGAAAAAACAATCTCCATCTTCAGGCACCTGATGTACTGCAAACAACTGGTTATTGATATGCAAATACCTTTTAGAGCCAGGGGCGTAGCCAGCTTTTAATAAGTTGTAGGCACATATTAGGGGTTCCTAGTGGCGGTTGCCTCCCCCCCCCCAAGAGGCATTAAACATGTGGAGATTTTATATAGCAAATGCAAAGAAAGCGTGACAACACAGAGATTTGGAACGAAGGTCTACATTTACATCTGACATATGAAATAATCATTTTCGCTGATGGCAAATCAAAGCCAAAGACATTTTGATTCGACGAAAGAGGCTTGAACCTGCTACCATAAATGTGCGCAACGAACTCTGGGATAGAAATTACGTCACTAATGGGCGGAGTTACGCCCTGCTGGACTGCATTTAAGAATCCGATATAGAAATGGTAACGTCGTCAGTACGCGCTATAGGCTAAGTTACACGGAGAATGTGCGAAATATTATTTATTTGGTAAAATTAAAATAGGAAAAACATACAAAACGGTTAGCTTGTTTCTTTGTTAACATTTATTGACAAAAAGCCTCCCGTACTATCATGTAACATCGCTCATTTTCAGTAAAAAATTGAAAGCGTTCTCGTGACGTTGTAAACAGTTGAAACACCATCCATTTAAGGGACATACGTCATAACCTTTTTCTCATTAGTTACAAAAGATTTAGACATAACTATTACTATGGGAATTTCGTTATGACAAATTTAAATGAAAACACAAATACATAAACATGTATTTATTAAGAAAGACGGATTGAAAAATAAATAAACAATTAAACACTGACTAAGTTTTGGTTATGTTGCCTATTTACACTGTCGCGTAGTAATTCATTGCCTCATTGAAAACGAGGCTATCAGGAGAACATAACTCTCATTAACCGCTACCTGGTTGCCGTCGTACAGCTCTCAGTAATGATAAGGTCAGGGGGTCAAGACTAATAAACCGGTGTCAAGGAACCCAACTTCCTGTAGATTCTGTAAACGTTGTAGAAGGTTTGGAGCTTCGGTAAACTATCCTATTTTACATATGCATGTTACCGTAAACGCTCGCCCGCTCGCGAGCCCCCTTCGGGGGCTCGCTTGCTAGAGCTCGCGTAATAATGACTGGGATGTGAAATTCAAAAATTTGTAATCAAGTTAAAATTTTATGAATGAGTTAAACTTACCAGTCATATTTATTTACATGTAGGATTTACTTCCCTTGTTTACAATCAGACTTGCATAGGCGCATGCGTGTAATGCTTGAATAAGAAAATCAAGCGTCTCGGTGATATCACCGCGCATGTGCCAGATCAGTTTTACTGACCAAGTGAAAACAGTAATTTATGACAAAAATTACCGTGGGGTGGTGGTGGGTAACTAGTATGACTGGTAAGTTTTACTCATTCATAAAATTTTAACTTGATTACAAATTTTTCAATTTTATTTCATTCGTTTAACTTACCAGTCATATTTATTTACATGTAGGATAGATTTCAAAGCAATGTACTCACCTCAAAAAGGTGGTGTCTGGTAATTGTTTTGGTAATTATGGTAATCCTCCTTGGTATCAACAAAGTCACTTGTGTGTAGTAAAAAACCATTTGACCCACACTGTAGATAACACTACAAAAACCACTATATACATTTATGTTCACTAGCTGTGAACATTAATAAGAAAACACTCAGTCCCGCGACTCGCTAAAAGTTTACACTGTATCAAATTTTTTTAAAGTTCACTTAAAACACATGAAGTTCTATTAACATCCCGAAAATAAAAACGGGTAAACGTTGACTCTCTGCGTCAATTATTTTAAAGTTCATTTCAAAACACATGAAGTTCTATTTACATCCCGAAGATAAAAACGGGTAAACGTTGACTCTCTGCTCCAATCTGCTGAGGCTAAGATGGATTCCAATGAGGCTCCTTTAAACAGAGCCATTGACGGGCCAAGAGCTCTAGTACTGTGAGCCTTAACCTTCAAATTTTTGTCCTGAAGAGTTAATTTTAAAGTCTGAACAATCCAATTTGATATTGTCTGTGAACTAACTGGTTTATGAGGTTCGTTTAACCCAAGAAAAAGATGTGTTTCATCTTCACCAGTTCCTGACTTCCTGTATTTTTCAGTTGCTTGTAAGTAGTAATACAAAGATCTTTTGGGATCTAGCTTCTTGTTTTCTGGAAAAGCCGGAATAAAAATTGTCGCCCCAAAATGTGAAGGTCTGTCTTGTTTGGCTAAACCATGACGAATGAATGTAATACCTTTTTGTTGAATATTAATAGAGCCTTCTCCTAACCTCAGAGAGTGTAGGTCACTGCATCTCCTGAAAGAAGTAATGGCAATTAAAAACACTGTTTTAAATGCTACTAATTTTAAAGGAGCTTTATGCAATGGCTCAAAAGGCGCTTTTTGTAATGCTTCAAGCACCTTTAGCAAGTCCCATTCGGGTAAAAGCCTAACTGTTGGAGGTCTGGAGTTAAATACTCCTTTGAGTAATTGAATTACATATGGATGCTGACCAACCTTATGACCTTCAATTGGAGGGAGTACCGCCGACAACATTGACCTATAACCACTAACTGTGCGGTATTGTAAACATTTGCGGAACATATCGGTAAGAAATTGCACAATTTTTACTAGAGTTGCCGAATAGGGATCAGTTTGCCTTGTACTGAAAACTCTGAATTTACTACCATAGTCTTTCTGAGTACCTGTCCGCCAGGCTGCCTTGAGTAATTTTCTAGAGTCTTTAGAAAATCCAACCTTTCTGAACTGTCTGTCGACAGCATCCAGGCTGTTAGTTGAAACAATCCTGGATTTGGATGCCTTATCAGAGTCTTTGGTTGTATTAAGAGATCCGGAATCACTGGCAGTTTCAGAGGGCATGCTGCTAATAAATTCAGAATTTCCGTGTACCAATGTCTTCTCTGCCACTGAGGAGCTATGAGAATAACTCGGCAGCGGAATTGCGACATATGTTTCAGTACCTTCGGGATCAGGCATATTGGAGGGTAGGCATAAGCATACATGTTTTCCCAAGAAATACTTAGAGCATCTATTGCAAAAGCCTGATTGGTTGGGAACCATGAACAAAACACTGGTGTCTGATGGTTCTCCACTGAGGCAAATAGATCCATTACTGGAGTTCCCCACGCTTGAAAAATTGAGTGTACTACTGAAGGATTCAGAGACTACTCTGTTTCCTTGATTTTGTGTCGACTTAACTGATCTGCTAATGTGTTCAGTTTCCCGACTATGTGAACTGCTCGTATTGAAATGTTGTTTTGAATTGCTAAATTCCATAAATTCCAAGCCTGAATGCACAATTGACTTGACCGTGTGCCCCCCTGTTTGTTTATGTACTGAACCACTGTTGTGTTGTCCGTCTTTATCAACACTGATTTCCCTTGAATCTGATCTCGAAAATGACTGACTGTCAAAAAGACTGCTTCCATTTCCAAGAAATTTATATGCATGTTTCTCTGTGTTAAAGACCAAGTTCCCTGAATGTAATCTTTCCCCAGATAACCCCCATACATTTTCTTGGAAGCATCTGTGGTTATGGTGATTTCTGCTAGGGGTTGATGAAAAGATCTGCCCTTGAAGATGTTGGCTGGATTTTGCCACCAAATCAGATGTGATTGCAGATGTTGTGTAAATGGAATAACCCTGTCTAAGGGGTGAATTGATGGTTTCCAGAAACTGAGAAGGTGAAGTTGAATTGGCCTCATGTATAATCTTGCATTTGGAATAAGTTCTAGGCAAGATGCCATGAGCCCTAGAAGATGCAGAAAATTTCGAGCTTTGTTCAAACCCTTGACTATGTCTGATATTGCAGACTGAATTTTCCAGAATCTCTCTTCTGTTGGAAAAATCAGACCCAATTTCAGATTGAACAGGGCCCCAATGTAAGTGATTGTTTGTTGAGGTTCCAGACTGGATTTCTCTAGATTCACTATGAAACCCAGTGAAACCAGAAGATTGAGACAAACACTTCGATTTGCAATTAACTGCCGGCGATGTTGATTCAGGGCTAGCCAATCGTCTAAATATACTGCAAGACGTATGTTTTGAGAATGTAAGTGGGCTGCAACTACAGATACTATTTTGGTGAATACCCTGGGTGCCACTGTTGGCCCAAAGCACATTACTTTCCATTGATAGCATTTGTCCAGAAAAGCAAACCTCAGAAACTTTCGATGGCCCGGGAATATTGGTAGATGCATGTACGCATCGGTTAGATCTATTGCCCAATCTTTTGGTTTTACTAGATTTATCACCTTTGACAATGTATCCATTTAGAAATGTTTCTTGAGCAGATACTTGTTGAGGGGTCTCAGATTTATAACTGGTCTTAACATGCCATTTTTCTTTGGAACCAGAAAAAATGTACTGTAAAAATCTTGATTTTGCTGATTTAGAGGGACCATTTCGACAGCATCTTTTTCTAATAACATAGCGATTTCTTTTGAAATGAGAGGTATATCTTTTGGGGGAACGACAGTGTGTCGAACACCCGTAAAAGCGGGAATTTGACTGAACTCTAGCTTTTAACCCTTTCTTATTGTTGACAAAACCCATTGATCTGTGGTAATGGTTTCCCACATAGGTAGAAAATATCTGAGGCGTCCCCCAACAGGTATCTGCGGCTCTAGACAAAATAATTGCTTACCTGGTCATTGTTTCTTAGGGATCCGAAAATTCGGAACCGTAGGTGCCTTTCCGTCTGTGGCCTTAGTCATTTGAGTCTTAGAGTCTCGAGACTGTCTATTGCCCTTGTTATGGTCAAACCTTACCTGTAAGATCTCTTCTGAGTCCCCGTATTTTGCTGACCCCGAGGTCTTTTGAAACCTTGTTTATCAAACGATTCGGGAGCTTTTCTCTTTTGTCTCTCAAAGAACTCCGGAACTAAGTCACTCAACTGATCCTTCTGTTCCTTCCTGGTTTTCAATTTAGACTGAAGACCAGCCCCAAAAACACCTTCTGCTGTAAGAGGCAAATACATGACTTTTGACTGAATGTCTTTGAGCGTATTAAGTCCAGAATCCGACACAGCTGCTTTACGGCGAATAAGATGATGGAAAGCACCAGCCCTTCCACCTTGATCTAAAGCTTTAGTTGACATCTCAAAAAGATCACGTACTGTCTGTACTGATTTGTCCACATTGACTTCTTTTTCTTTGAGTGTAGACAACAACGTCCCCAAACCCTGCTGAATATAGGCTACAGCAATAATGTTCAACCTTGAAGCCAGTTGTCCTTGATAACCCAATGTTTCTATAGACTTCATCGGCTGCGAGCATAACTGTCTACTCTTACCCCCATGCTTTTACCATATTTGTACCATGGCGTTTCTGTAACATGGGCTCCAGTAAGTCATCTAGTCCCGGCACACCCAGGAAGTCTTTGCTTTTTTCATGAACTGGAAAAAACAACTTATATTCATCTTTATAAGCAGATATACGATCTGGTGTTTCAGTTCTCCACGATTTATTAAGAACCGATACTTGCATGTCATCCAAGACCAAGCCATCAATGCCACTGTCAGAATGAGAAGTGTCACAGCCAAACAACTCCTTCAGTATCATAGGAGTTTCTGGGTTTACATAATTTTTGAATTTATCAACACACCCTGTAACAGATGACACTGCTGAGTGAACTGACGCAGAATCGTCACAAAGTCCAAATACATCCAAATTTTCGTGTTCCCTTGGATGTAATGATAAAATGTCCTCAGTGACACAGTCGTCATCAATCCCATTGTTGAGACTTATTATGTTCCGAGGTCTATCCTCGATTTCAGCTCTCAGCTGGGCCGAACCCACTGTATGCTGCTTAGTTCTCAGCGAGGCTAAACCTCCTGTATACTGCGTAGCAGATTTTACTGATTCAAGAGATTCCAAAATTTTCTCAAAACCAGAGTCAAACTTACGTTCCATGTCCGAAACACGTTTATCCAACTTTTAAACTCGTCTTCGAGCCACCGGAAGCACGTGGTTTCGAAGATTTGTTCGAATGCGACGATTTCTCACTAATAACTTCGTCATCCAAGGCCGCAGCGCGAACTGCTGCTAATTTTCGCCATTATCAAAATCCACAAAAGGAAAAACACTGAAGTCCACAAACCTCTAAAAATCCAAGAGAGAAGCATAAAAACACGTCCGACTGTTTTCACGCTAAAAGTAAAACTGATCTGGCACATGCGCGGTGATATCACCGAGACGCTTGATTTTCTTATTCAAGCATTACACGCATGCGCCTATGCGAGTCTGACTGTAAACAAGGGAAGTAAATCCTACATGTAAATAAATATGACTGGTAAGTTTAACGAATGAAATAAAATCCCCAATTTGGCGGTCTGCTATTAGTTGATTGGTTGCAATTTGATGGTTTGATTTTACAGAATTGTTATTGTGGTCATCATCAAGTGCAAATGCAATTAACGGTGACTCACCAGATGGGTTTGGGTGTTCCTGTTCCGGCTGCATCATTTCGGCTTGAACTGGTGTGCGTTCTGGTCTCGCTTCTGGAGTATGATGTTGTGGAATTCCTGCATTAGGGATCTCCTGCTGTTGTTGCAGGGCTTGTTGTATCCGTATACGTATATCCCTTCGCGCCTGTTGCCACGTGGACTCTCGGGTGGAACTGGTGAGGGCCGCTTCGCCCTCCTGTGTCCGGGTGTCCGTTTCTCCGTTTTAGGCATAATTATGGATTCGCTGAACTAAATAATAGCCCCTGCAATAAAGAAATATGTGTAAAACACATAAACTAGAAGCTTATTTGATTTTACCGTAACGCGGTGTGAAGCACGTGACTCGTTTGAAAAATTGCGAATTGTCGATGTTGACTGTTAGGTGTCCAAATTGAAAAGAAAGCCCCGGTAGAGATTATGAATGCATGAATGATTTTGAATTATATGTAAAATACTGGACGAATATCTCGGATACTTGTCGTCTCAGAAGTGGACTGTAGATAGCCGAGAAGCAGAGGTCTCTTTAAAATAAATGACATTTATTTGTCTAAAACTACAACATAAATGTGATTATTGTAATACCATGCTCTCTTTTCCTCTCTACTTTTTGGCTGTGTGGGGAGGCTGCGTATGCTGGATGTGGCTATTCCTGATATTCATATTTAATTTTGTTTTTATAGGAAACTGATGCTTGAGGCCGATCTAACCACTAGGGTTCTTATGCATTCCCAGGTTCTTTCATCCAATACCATGCAACAGGTGAAGGTAACACGGGATTGGTGAGAAGAATAATAGCAATGTATTGTTTTTATTTAGTAAGAAGATTCGCGACTGGAGAGAATTGACCAGCACATTGCAAACCTTGAGCGATTTGTTGTTCAGCTTTATGACAAAACAAGCACTGCCACATCAGCTGATCAAGCGAGAAAAGATCTCTTTACCAGGAAGGGCAGGTCTATTGGTCTCATACCACCAACTTCTGCTGCTCTATACCAGCATGTCAGAAGAGCGTCTTATCAAGTGGGTCATGTTTGGGGCCAGTCACTTCTCCCCAATCCCGTGTTACCTTCACCTGTTGAATGGGGTTGGATGATAGGACCTAGGGATGCACGGGAACTCAGATCTGCCTCAAGCATCAGTTTCCTGTATGGAATTCCTGAAATATGGATGAGTCAAAGGCTGCAGAGGAAGATGCAAGTGTGTAAAAGCACAACTAGCATGTACGGCTCTGTGCAAATGCAGAGGGGGGTGTGACCGTGTGTGATAAGACTGTGTACTTAAATAAGTCATTTCAGTATTGTACTAGCAATTTATGGTTTCAAGGATAAGACATATTTTTGGATTAAGTAAATATAAAACTCTTAATATTGGGTTAATAAAACACTGTACGTCTTATGTTTGACATTCAAATACATTCTTTACTTTGTGTTAAATTACAGGGCAAATATGATTACAGCCAGTTTAATATTTTTGTAGGCAATTTCTTTAACAAAAAGGCCATTGGCTCGTTAAATGTTTATCTGATGTGTTAACATTTGCTTTTAATATTTAGAACATCCTTGAAAATATAGGTTTAGACTCCAAAATTGTGACTTTACGATGAAAATCCTTCAAATAGCAGCATTTTCCAGATTTTTGACGGCCATCTTGAAAAATTTCTGTAACAGAAAGGCCATTTGCTCCTTCAATATTTGTCTGATTTGTTTACATTTGATTTTAATGCTCAGAACATCCTTGAAAATATGGATTTAAACTCTAAAATTGTGACTATACCATGAACCTTCTTCAAATAGCAGCGTTTTCCAGATTTTTGGCGGCCATCTTGAAAATTTATGTAACAAAAAGGCAATTTGCTCCTTAAATATTTGTCTGATATGCTTACATTTGCTTTTAATGTTTAGAACATCCTTGAAAATAATTAGATTTAACTCCAAAATTGTGACTATACGATGAAAATCCTTCAAAATTTAGCAGCATTTCCCTGATTTTTGGCGGCCATCTTGAAAAAAAGCGGCCATTTTGGAAAGATATCAAATGGGTCTCTATCACATTTGAAATGGTACATCAAAAGCTAACTTTGTTCAAAATGTGGTGCTTTTAACCGAAATTGAACAAACTTCTCCATATTTTTACCGAAAACGGCTGGACTATATTAAATTCCTACCGTATATTCGATCGCCTGTGGGCGAACCGGAATAACGTAACGTAACGGTCAGGTAATCCAAACCAATCTGTGCTATTATTTGTGCACTCATTTGAAACTAATGATTTGGGTGACAAAACTTATGTTAAAAACATTTGCAATGCTCCACAAAATAGACTAGGGAACTATTAACAATTTTATTGGTGAATGAATTGTCGATTCAGTAAGCTTCGTTGTTACGATACATTATGAGTTTATTTGAATAACAACATTAAGTCAACATCAAATATAATGCAAAGTATTTGAAAACACCTCGATGTGGTCTTAAATGTATTAAGTTGCGTCGAAAACAAAACTTGACAAAATAGTAATATTTTAAGGGCTTACTACACTCCTCCTCAGCACGTTCATCGATAAATAGAAAATTATCAAAATCTTTATAACGGCATCATGCCGTTCAATGAAACTTTGCACAAATTAGTGTTAGAAATGTATCTTTATTTTGCATTTGGTAAGACACGTTAGAAAAGTAAAGAAAAATAGCGAGATCTAGAAATTCCCTAAACTTCTATTTACACAAATTAATAAAAACTAAACAACACAAAACATCATTTTAAATGTGTCACAGGGTGAGAAAGAATGTGCAGCCAGACCGGGACTCGAACCCGTTACACCTCTCTTACAGGGCGAGTGCTCTCCCGACCGAGCTATCCGTCCGCTCTCCCCAGATAGTGACTAGATTCGTACCGTGACATACACCCCCTCAAATTTGGAAATTCGTCCTCGAATTCCAGAGAGTTACGTGTATTTAATTTGCTATTACGGGTTGGTGGCCAAACCTGCTAGCTATCACGGTCCTCCGTTGGGCGCCAAATGTCACAGGGTGAGAAAGAATGTGCAGCCAGACCGGGACTCGAACCCGGGACACCTCGCTTACGAGTGCGCTATCCGTCCGCTTACACATCTTCTCCCCAGATAGTGACTAGATTTGTACCGTGACAAATGCCAACATGACTAATATGATACTGACAACAATTTTTGTGTCATCGTGATTTACATATGTAAACTTTATGAGATATTAGTAAAAGTGTGTTTGAACTTCAATTTCCTGATCGCTTCCTAGACGCGTAAACGGATGACAATCATTGATTTGCTCTTTTAGTAGTCGGAAGTTCTTTACAAAGTAGCCAACATTTTCTTGTCAGTATAATAATACTCTCGTTGGAATTTTAAGTTATGTTTTGTATTGCTTTAAAGTTTTTGTGAATTTATGTAAATAGAATTTTAAGGAATATTTAGGTCTTACTTTTTTTCTTTACTTTTCTAACGTGTCTTAACATATGCACAATTAAGGTACATTAGTAACATTTATTTGTGCAAAGTTTCATTGAACGGCATTTTGCCGTTATTGATATTTTGATAATTTTCTTTTTATCGATGAACGTGCTGGGGAGGAGTGTAGTATGCCCTTAAAATATTACTATTTTGTCAAGTTTTTTCCAGTTTTGTGCAGTTTTGCAACGAACCAATCTCATGATAGAAGTAAAAACCGGAAGTATTCTAAATACTTCAAAAAAAGGCGAGTGTTAATATGTGCCCGAATTTGCACTTGGTCTACTGATACCAAAAATGTCGCTGCAATTCATCAGCCTGTTGGTGTTGTGGGTCGGGTATGCTGCTGCGCAGGATGAAATGTTCATCTATGATATTTCCTCGCAGGTACGATTTAACATTCCTTAACATAAAATTATAACATTTTATGTACAATATGTAAACGTGCTTGGACATTATTCTTTCTGGTTACAAATTACATGTACTTGTATGGCTTTTTAACAATTTTATTTATAAAATTCAAGTATTGTGACTTAACGAATATTATATTTATAAAAAAGACAGTGGATACTATAAGACCTTGTAGGCCCGGGGATTCAAGTTGGACAAGAAAATGACATTTTCAAAAGTCCCCAAAAGATAATAAAAACAGGAGGCGGATGGTAGCGGGTTCTTTGGCATTGTTTGCCTTCATGGGGAAAATAATATTTTTTTTGTTTTGATAATTTTCATTGAAAATACATTGGAACGCGAATTTTGCTTTTTTAGTCACCATTTGCTTCCGGCTTCGGGGGTGGGGGTGGGTGGGGATGGGGGCGAAGCTAACCGCACATTGGAACAAATTGTATGGGCCTACAACTTAAACAAGAGGGCCATGATGGCCCTATATCGCTCACCTGAGTACAAAAGTACTCTCAGCTTATGGTTTCAGACAAGAAGATCTTTAAAGTTTTTCCTATATAAGTCTATGTAAAATGAAGTGACCCCTGGGGCGGGGCCAATTTTGACCCCAGGGAAATAATTTGAACAATCTTTGTAGAGTTCCACTAGAGGTTGCTAAATGCCAAATATCTAAGCTCTAGGCCTTGTGGTTTCAGACAAGAAGATTTTTTAAGTTTTTCCTATATAAGTCTATGCAAAATGAAGTGACCCCTGGGGCGGGGCCAATTTTGACCCCAGGGAAATAATTTGAACAAACTTTGTAGAGTTCCACTAGAGGATGCTAAATGCCAAATATCTAAGCTCTAGGCCTTGTGGTTTCTGACAAGAAGATTTTTAAAGTTTTTCCTATATAAGTCTATGTAAAATGAAGTGACCCCTGGGGCGGGGCCAATTTTGACCCCAGGGCTATAATTTAAATAATCTTGGTAGAGGACCACTAGGTGATGCTACACAACAAATATCAAAGTTCTAGGCCTTACGGTTTCAGAGAAGAAGATTTTAAAAAATTTCATGTTCAAAATCTATTTTAACCTCTGTGACCTAGATAGGCAATGGACCGGAACCATTTGAACAATTTTGGTAAAGCTTCATGCAAGTAACATTCCTGCCAAGTTTCAGCAAGATTGGCCCAGGAGTTCAGGAGAAGAAGTCGTTTGAAGAAAAAGTTGACGACGCACGCACGGACGGACGACGGACGACGGACATCAGGCGATCACAAAAGCTCACCATGAGCACTTAGTGCTCAGGTGAGCTAAAAAAAACTCCCATGATAGGAGATCAAACATCATTTGAAGAGGTATTCTCGAATCATTCTCGTATTATCAAATTGCAAGTATCGTGTTATCAAGTAAGATTCTTGTTAATTTTCATAAAATATCGTCAGTTTTTAGGTTAACGTTGACCTTTAAATGCCTTTTCTTTAGAACATTTTCCCAAAAGAAATAATTAAAAAATATTTCAGACGACCTGTCTAAACCCATGTATTTATTTGTATTTAATATTAAGTGTAGTGTTTTATAAGTTATTTTAGTGCTACATCTTAAATGCTTTCTTTAACTCAGTATTTTCTACTCATCGGTCAAACTTAGGTACTCAGGGAAATAAAAGAAGAACGGTATTATGCCATGTTTATTTCTTTTCTATCATAAAAATAAACATCTAATATTGAATTTATTGGGCCACAGTTAAAAATCTTAAATTTACCTTTACGTGACCGACACTGGAGATAAAGCCCACGCTGCAGTTTCAAGTCCGCAAGTCAATAGAGGAATATAACATACTGTGAAGAACAGTGGCAGATTTTTTTTCTACCTATCTTCCCGAAATCCTGGAGATATCGTGCGTTAGAGAAAACATATGTATTTTATTTGTGGCCATGGTAGAAAACCAGTTAGCCTTCTTTAATTATAAAAGAAATAAAGTAAGAAATTTCCAAATTCACTAATTTACTAATGGTCAACTATAACAATCCAGGCGACGCTATTCAGCATCCTGATCGTTTTAATTTTGGGAATGGGAACGTCGTTTCTTGAACAGTACTCCTTTTAAAATGTCATATAGGCGCCCCAGGCAGAAACGTCCGTTATGGTAGTTATTTCACAAAAAGGCAGCTTTGTAAAAAACATTCAATGCAATTTCTCATCTTATAAATGGTTAAAATAACATATTATGTTAATGAATAAAATGCTGACGTATTTCCTTATTATAACACCATATCATTGAACGTCATGAAACGACAACGCCAAGATAAAGGTCGTGCGTTAAGACAACGTAATCATTATTTGAGCAATTCTCCTCAAAACTGTAAAGGTAAATACGAGAACTACACATAATCTGCTGATTACAGTAATCGTTGTTGAGTCTTGTCTTAATTAACAAAGTGAACTATTTCGGTATAAACATCAATTTTAATTGGAATTATGTTTGCATCATTTATGTAATTATCAATATTTATAATATTCCCGAGAAAAGCATGCCAGGTCACATGTAAGTGGTAGCCAATGCAAATCCGAAAATCAAAATCAAATTTGTTAATAAAATTTTGCAGGTTTACTTGTTTTGAGGGCATACTTGTTTTGAGAACAGGACAAGCATGTTCACGATGTTGCCGATAATCGCTCTGTTCATAAACGTGGTACACCCTTAGTCGATGGTGTCCTGTCTGAGTCTGATTTGCTGAGTAATGAAAATGATTAAGTATAGGTTATTGTTCATTTAGAGGCTTGTATGAAAACTAAACGGTCAGGCCCAGCGCAGCTGGGCGACCGTTTAATTTTTCATACAAGCCTCTAAATAAACTATAACGTATATAATGGTTTAAATTATTTTTGTAACTGACAAAACAGTCTCCGCCTAAATTACTTTATATAGGTATAAATAAAATCAACTGTCAAACTGCATGTGGCTTGTAAACATGTACTGTATGATTATTTTAGAAAGCGAATTATGCCATTTTTTATCTGAAAGCACAATGGGTCTCGGGGGAAACCTGTGTGACAGTGCATGCTGGGTGAAGAAACAAGGGTTCGTCAGTGAAAGTTCCGTTTAACCCTTTACTACATAGATACATCTTTTATCTCTGGACAGTTAATATCCAGATCAACCGATAAATATGTGCATTCCGATCATGATCTACACTGACCGCTTTTAAACTCACTAAGTTATTTCTGATAAAAAACAACAACAACGAACTCCAGACATTGATTTTATGGCTGATCTGGATCTACCTTACCGATCGATTCAACATTCTCGACTACGATAATAAATATAAATGACAGTTTTGTCCCCCCAGCTGATGAAGAAGAAGACTGGAAGGACTCATCAAATGTAATAAATGATTCTCATCATACCTCTATTAATTCACAACCAGAGTGTCTTGACATTTTTACGGAAGTGAAAATGCTTAGAAACAAGGATCGTAAACGACCTCTTATAGGTCATTTAAACATCAACAGCATAAGATACAAATTTCAAGAGATCAGAGACTTATTTGACCGTTACTTAGTAGATTTATTTTGTGTATCTGAAACGAAAATTGACGATACCTTCAGCGATAACCTATTTAGTGTAGATGGATATAAACTTTACCGAAATGATCGCGATGCACGCGGTGGTGGCATTATGGTATTTACCCGTGCTGATTTACCTATAAAGAGACGTATTGACCTGGAAAGTGAGCAACTAGAATCAATATGTTTAGAACTTGAGATGCAGAAAAGAAAATGGGGTATTCTGTTTGTATACCGACCACCCTCACTTTCTGACACGACTTTTGAATCTAATATAACAATATGTTTAGACAAAATGTTAATGAGTTTTGACAACCTTTTGATTATTGGTGATATGAATTATGATCTGTTTAAACAAGAAAAATCTAAAACCATTGTAAATATTATGGATTCATTTGATTTAGTCAATTTAGTGATGAAACCAACTTGCTATAAAAACTTTGAAAACCCTTCTCTCATAGATGTTATTCTCACTAATTCTTCGACCTTGCTTTGTAACACGTCGGTATTCAATTGTAGTATTAGCGACTGTCATAGTATGATCTTTACATCTATTAAAGAACACGTGAACAGTATCTCACGGCAGAAAGTAACATTTAGGAGTTACAAAAATTTTAACGAAAACAAATTTAACCTTGACCTACAAAATGTCCCCTTTGATGTAGCATTTGTATTTGATGACATTGATGATACATATTGGGCCTACGAGAAACTGTTCACAGAAATTCTGGATGAACATGCTTCCGTTAAACAGAAGTACCCACGGAAAAACCCACCACCCTATATGAACTCAGAATATCGTAAAATTATTTACAAAAGAATGGCTCACAATAAATATCTGAAACATAAAACCTGTCGAAATTGGGATGAATATAAAAAATTAAGAAACCTTAAAACTAAAGTTAAATGTGAATCGATTAAAACTTACTTTTTCGAACGTTGTGGTGGCGGGCCTAAATCCAAGGATTTCTGGCCCACTATTAAACCGTTCCTTTCTAAAAGTCAGTTTCTCGTGGTTCTCAAGAAATCATTATTAAAGAAAATGAAAACTTGATATCAAATCAATCAGAAGTATGCGAAAAACTAAACGATTTCTATGTTAATATTGCCAAAAATATAGGCATCGATGTTCAGGAAAATATTTCACAAACTCACCCTAGTGTATCTAAAATAATTGAAACCCACAATACAAACAACCAGTTCCATTTCCAATCTGTTACCCAAACAGAAATATCTAAGTCCCTTAAGTCGTTAAACCCTAAAAAGGCCACCGGTGTCGATAATATCCCACCAAAAATCCTAAATTGCTCTGCTCCGTCTATTAGTGTACCACTAACACGAATTGTTAATAAAATGATTGAAACTAATATCTTTCCTGATGATCTTAAAAAGGCCCAAGTAACCCCATTATATAAGAAAGATGACCCATTTGTAATGAAAAATTATAGACCTGTAAGCATCCTTTCATCGACGTCAAAAGTTTTTGAAAAAGTTATAAATGATCAACTCTGTACATATTTTGATAATATCTTTCATAACTTTTTAGCTGCATTTCGTCCGAAATACGGTTGTCAGACAACACTTTTGCGAATGATAGAAGATTGGAAAATGGCGCTAGATAACAATGAACATGTGGGTGCCATACTTATGGACTTGTCAAAAGCATTTGATTGCCTCCCACATAACCTCATCGCTCTTAAACTCAAAGCATATGGCTTGTCAGACAACTCTGTTTCACTTGTACATAATTATTTAACTAACAGAAAACAAAGGGTTAAAATAGGTGAAGTACATAGCTCTTGGACTGAAACTATCAAAGGTGTTCCACAGGGATCTATTTTAGGACCTCTTATCTTTAACATTTTTATAAACGATATTTTTTACTTTATTGAAAAATCTACACTTTATAACTATGTAGATGATAACACCCTTTCTTTTAACCATCCTAATATTTGTGTTTTAAAATCCACCCTAGAACAAGAAAGCAAAACACTCATTAATTGGTTTAACATAAATCAAATGCAAGCCAATCCAGATAAGTTTCAGTCCTTAGCTGTTGGTAAGAAAACCCACGACCAACTGAAATGTTTTAACATAGATGATGTAAATATTGCATGTGAAGATCAGGTTAAACTCTTAGGTGTAGATTTAGACTTTTTATTAAATTTTGATGCACAAATTACCCGCCTATGCAAAAAAGCTGCTGGTCAGTTAAATGTACTTTTAAGACTTAGTAAATTCTTATCTGTAGAATGTAAACTGTTGGTATATAAATCTTTTATCAGGTCAAATTTTAACTTTTGTCCTATTATATGGCATTTTTGTAGTAAACAGAATACTGAAAAGTTAGAGAAACTTCAACACCGTGCACTTAGAATTGTTTTTAATGATTTTAATTCAACCTATGAAGATTTACTAGAAAAGGTAAATATGCCCACTTTGCATCTTGCTAGACTTAAAACCATAGCGATAGAAACATATAAATGCCTTTACCGTTTATCTCCCCCTTATCTTCACGATCTTGTTGAATTCAAACAATCAACCTATACTCTTAGAAACAGTAACACCATTTTAGTCCCAAAAGTCCGAACAACAACATATGGCAAGAAATCGTTCAGGTTTGAGGCAGCCCGGGTCTGGAACAATCTACCAAATCATGTAAGAACGTGTGATAACTACAAGGAGTTTACCAGAATGATCCAGACCTGGACTGGTCAGACCTGTACATGTGTCATGTGTAAATGTATATAATTTTATGTGATTTTATGTGTAACCTTTGTGATGTACTTTATATGTTAGAATGTCAGTCTTATCAATATTGTGTTTTATTTTTCTAACTGTAGTAACTTTCTTTTTACAGGTTTCGTTGATTGTCTTTTTATGTCTATGTGTTAAACGATCTCTGTTATGTCGGAAAATAGCTTATAGCTAATGTTTTTTTATTGTACAAACCGACGTTAAATAAAGTTTCTTGTATCTTGTACACAGGTCCCCATGTGATAACAGACGTGTCTATGGAGTAAAGTGTTAAACATTCTGATTTGCTGAGTAATGAAAATGATTAAATTCACATGTTGATTTGACATTGAACAAAGATGAACGGAATCTTATCAGCATTTTCTGCAAATTAAATGTATTAAAACTTCGACCATCATCAAATTGTGAGTAATAAATCTTAGTCTTATATTCGGTTCAAGAAAATCGGTAATGTTAGCGTGATGAGGAAGTGATTTAATCTTTGATAAACTTCGAAGTTTTAAAGTGACCAAGTAATGAAAAGGACTTCTCAATTGTTTAAATGATGCTTTCAAACTTTCAGCCCTATGACTGATTTGCATCAGTTAAGAATAACAGTGGCGTCAGCAGGGGCGTAGCTAGCCCTCTTTTCATGTGGATTCATAATTGGGCTGCCCGGAGGGGGGACACGCCCCACAAACCTATTTTTTTTATATCAATGGTGCATTCTGGTGCATTTTGGGCGTTCAGAGGTGAATCATGTGGATTCAGTCGCGTACACGCGTATAGGCAGCTACGCGCCTGGCGTGAGTATAAACAATGACAATGTTTAGTAAACAAAGTTGATACACTTGTTTAAACAACAAAAGTTAATCCAAACAAGTTTAGATGAAAGAGACAAAATGAATATGTTTTGTGATATGCAAGTTTGAAACAAAAAAATAATATACTTTACTTTAATTAACAGGAAAATAATTCTGTTTTACAAACAGGAAGATAAAATTCCATCTGTCTTATTTAGTTTTGTCTGTACATAATTATATTAAAATAATAAAATCTTGTTTAAAAAATACCCACCTTAATTAGAGAAAAAACGCTATTTTTGCAGAATATATATTAAATACTTGGAGAAGATTGCGAGAATTTTGTGCTATAGTCAGTAATCATTGTTGCGAGCTTGGTTTAGTTGTAATTTTAGATTTCAGTTTTAAACATAACAGTTCTCCAACTGACAGTTTCTGCAGAGATCTATGGTTGTCGCGCTAGAACTGTAGTTTTCATAGAAAACTATGAATTGCGGTCAGTTGTCAGACACATTGGTTCCTTTTCTAATCAGATAAACATTCTTTAAAAAAAACGCAACAAAAACATACACTAACATAATGCTTTCCTTGAATACCAGCGATATTCGATAATTTGATGCACTGCTATTTTCAAATTTCAGCTTAGAGAAATAACCGTAAACGAATGAAAGATGGCAGAGCGAGTTTATGGTTTTTTTTCGGGAATTTGATTAAAAGACGATGATTTTTTTTATTAACCGAAGAATGTAGATTGTATTTACCTGAACCATTATACATATATTAACAGCATAACGTTTGATTACTTATCGTTAAGTAGTTTGCTATCCCTTGAGCTTACATTAATTGCAAAAACGATAATTTGAAAGTACGAATCGTCGGTATTCGGTTTTTGGAATCTTAATTTGTTCAAATATCAGTTCCATACATTAAAATTACTTTTAACTTAAAGGTACAAAATAGATCGATTCTGTAAGAATGTGGTTGCCATCTGTTAAATGTCATTGCAGTCATTGCCACATTCGTATAAACAATCAGAACGGCAATTTCGCAAGCCTAAAAATATTTAAAAAATTAAACAATTAAAAATTAAACATTTTTAATCGTTCACATAACCGGGTAACACCTGTGTAAAACATGTTTTGCAGATACCCGATTTCTTAATTTGTTTAATTTTCTCTTCATACATTAAGATAAAACATACATGACATTTGCACTTTTTCAGGAGTCTCTCTCTCTCTCTCTCTCTCTCTCTCTCTCTCTCTCTCTCTCTCTCTCTCTCTCTCTCTATATATATATATATATATATATATATATATATCAGTCACTTTTTATGGATGATATCGTGTGGTGTCATTGATATATTGGTTAAAAATAAATGAATTCAATTAGAGTAATTTCATGAAATCTCCGTGTAATTGAGATTCGTGTAACTGGACGACGCCACACTTTTTAGTCTGTTTACTTTGACGTCATTTATTGTGATGACCAATCTCCATACAGAGTTGTCGTTCCTTGCAGTCTCTTAAACCCCAGTCACACTGGAGCTCACGATTACTTGCGACCACCGGCGACGCGTAAAACCGACGATCATCGGCGATTGTCTGCGACCAAACCCTCTTTGCGCAGAAAAATTTACTACCGCGATTATCGTACGACCAGTTATTGACAATCGTACGACAGTTCATCAGAAAACGTACGATTGTCTCAAGACTGTCTGGGATTACTTACGACTACCCGTGTCCTGTAATGCGATCACCTACAACTTGTCGTAAGACCATCGCACGATTACTAAATACTACTCAAGACTATCAGTGACTAGTGACAATTTGTAAAGACTGTCTTAAGATTGTTGCACGACAGTTTTGCGATTAAGAAAAATCCGAAAAAGACTGATGGATTGGAGGTATAAATAAGGAATTTACAGTGAAACATTCTCATTTATCACAGTAACGAGACAGAGTAAACAACAAAGAATAACTATGGCCGACGCACCAAGGAGACTGCAGATGATTCAACTGCGAATGCTTTTGCAACAACAAGAAGATGCTGCTGCGTTGGTGATGCTCCTTCTTTTTCTTCAGTCTCCCATAAATAGTTCGGTGGCTTTTAAACCAAAGCCATATGTCGCTTCCTGAAAGATTAATGCAAATTAAATATAACATGTAGATATGATTCAAGACATTAAATAAATTGAAGTAGGAGTTGTTTTATGTTTGAGCAATTTTGTTTTCCAATAATATAAATTATTATCATTCTTATAGTATAGACAGGAAGGGTTGGAGATACTTTTGATCCGATTTATAAGTGTATTTACCAAAATAAAATATTCATAAAGAAAATAAGCATGAGTCTGCTTAATGTTTTGTTGGATGGAAAAGTAAAAAGTATGGATTTTGCAGCGTTAGATAATCAGTATTCATTGAATAATTATGTACATCTATATAATTTAATTAGGGTATACGAACCAGACATATCCAGCTCTTTGGCTTTATCTTCAAGTAACCTATCTCTTTTCCCCTTGTTCTTGAAGTCTTTCAGGGATTGATCATAAAATAGTGGATTTTCACTAAACCAGTCTACAAGAATTTGCTCTTGCTGCGCAGAGATATTTTCAGAGACCTTAGCACGCTTGGCCTTTGGTGGTAAATCGCCATCATCTTCACCGTCACCGTCCTCGGCGTCCTGAAATACCAGCTCCTGGATCTGCCGAATAGGCTGAGCATCAGGGACGTCTTGAGGTAATGCATTTTCATGCTGGGTTACAACTAGCTCTTCAGTTTCACCCTCAGAGTCAGAGTCGTGTTTGGTCCTTTTCTGGACTTTTCCTTTACACTTTGACTTTTTGGGTGGCATGACGGTGTTACTCCAACGAAAGAAAAGGTGTGTATGAGGAATGAACCGTAAAGTGACTGCTATATATAATGTCACGTGGTCTGTGTATTGTCACAGGAAATCTTTAACTAGTCTCTGACGATCGTACGATGGTTGCAATTTATCGTAGAGAAGTCGCTAATTGTCATTTGTAATCGTGGGTGGTCGTAAGACAAGTCACTACTAATCGCACGATGATCTTAAGACTTTGGAAAGACTACCTGCGACCGAGTGACAAGGACATCGGCGCCGACCAGTTGAAGATTATTACAGACTTTCGAACGACGATCGTGCGACAGCCTAAGACCTTATAAGATCACTAGCGACCTGTTTGATCGCAAGGAGGTTTTTGTGCAAGCTCAAAAACCTCTCTGCGACTGAAATTGGTCGTGGGACCTTAATAAGATAACCTGCGACTGTCGAAGATCACCGATGACCGTCGTAAGACTTTTTAAAGATTCTTCGCGACCAGAGGTCACTGGTGATCGTCAACTGGTCTTAAGTGGTCGTAAGCTCTAATGTGACTGGGGCTTTACTTAATCATGTGACGAACGAACTACTTTCTAGACGTTGACAGAGATTAAAGCGAGTTAAGGAGCGACAACTCTGGATAGAGATTGTGCGATGACGTCGTTTTTACCATAACGGACGTTTCTTTCTCACTTACTAGACAGAAAAATCTCTATTTTTAGCCGTGTGAGATTTCCTTATCTCGCATGGCCTTATCTAACACTCCGCGTGCTCGCGTACTTTCGTATTATTGCGCACCATATGATATTAATTGAGCACTTTCATTATTGATTTAGACTACGTCATGATGCTTATTTCTACGTCATTTAAATTTGTAAAGTGACGTAATAAAACGAATGTTTACTTTTTCAAACAGAGCAATCTGTTGACTTTGTTTTATCTGGATTTTGTTCAAAAATCATTTGGAAAGGATACACTCGGAGGTTGCTTAATTCTTAACGCTGGAACTTGGAAGTGTTTATCGTGGTATAAGTCTGAAATTGCTACTTTTTAATGTGTTTCATTCTTATACCGCTGTTGCGAGCTTCGTTAAACATCAGGATCTATGAAGAAAGTGAACGGAAAATAAAATAAGAAATATACTGCTGTTTAATCGGGATATTTCAACTGGTATGTACAATACAATTTTTTTGAATTTTGAATTGCGACAAAATCACGGATAACCGTAAAAATCACAGATCCGTTATTCGTTTTCAACGGAAGAACCAGCTGCCATGAAAAAAAAAAACGATTCTTTTCCTTTCTTTTATTTGTAACGATATTGTTGAAGGCCTACATGTTAGGCGTGTTAAACTTTGACAGGACTGTGTATTCGTGGCTGATTTACCGTTCCTACTGGAAGTTACGCGAAAGAAATAGTTCTCTAAAATTGTTGCGTTTTTTTTTAATGTTAAAGAATTGTGTTTGAATCTTTAAGAAGTAAGTGAGAAAAATAATCAATCATTGGTATTCGGCGAAGATCGCGGTATCCCAACCCTCGGGCAATGCTTTCCAGACGGAAACTCGGCACAGCCTCGTTTCCGTCTGGAAAGCATTACCCTCGGGTTGAGATACCTTGCTCTTCGCCGAATACCAATGATAGATTCTCTTTGTCTAGTGGTCGTCAAATATTTTAATTTATCGTGTAATTGCAGGCACAGTGCACTGAGATTCGTCGCCAAGCAAACAGTGACTGTCGCTGGGGAGCGGGCTTGGATATGGCGGATTTGAAAATAGAGGGAGGGCGGATTGTTGCTTATAAAATCAGATGGTTTAATGGAAATTGGTCGGGATGGTACGTCCCAGGGATTAACGACATAGATTGGAAGTTTAATACAGCTGCAATTTCATGCCCGATGACATGGAAGGCGAATTCGGCGAGGCGTGTGTGGTCCTACTTTTATGATCATGAACATTTGTTCGTCATCTGCAAGCCGAACTAAACGACGTTCACAGTATCAAGTTCTATTGGTGTCATTTAAGATTCTTTAACATGAAAAATAATGGAACTATATTTATTAAAGAATAATAATGATTAAAATAAAAAGTTTTACTTCACTTGTATTTCCATAGATATGTTTGCTGAATATTGAATGATAGCATCTCAAACATATCTTTGTTGCACAATCATAATAATTGTAAGCCTTCAACAAATACTTGCTTATGACAGAAAATACATTTTAAATGATTTGAAGTTTTGTAACTTTTGATCATTAGAAGACATCAATAGAACTATATACAAAATTCATCAGACTTGTGTTCAATAAACAACTATTTATAGTTTTACCACCCTCAATTGGTAGTGACAAACAGTTATCTTAGTTAATTTACCTTTCGATAAATTGTGTCCTTTTTTATTGTTAAATTGTAAATAAATATCTGGAAAATAACTAAATTGTTAAATGGTGCCAAAGAAAAGATCTATGATCAAAGTTAGAGCAAGTGTGAGGTTGGTGCTTCCTGAACCTGGAAATTACCTTTCAAAGGCGGTTCTCTTTAAAGTTAATTGTTTGTGGTGTCTCTTTTTAATTGATCATTTGATAAACCCGTGTTTTCTTTTTGCCTCTATACTTTTTGGCTGTGTGGGGAGGCATTGTTCTCTCGGTGTGACAATTCCCGATGTAAATATGGTTCCAAAGTTATAAAGCTGAGATTGGAAACCAGTCTCAAATTTCATTTCAGCCAATCAGATGCTTGAGATTTGCGACTGGTTTCCATGCTCAGTTTTATAACCTTGGGCAATGTTCTAGGGTGTCACTTAATAATTTTCCATTCAAAAGCACACAAACTTATAAAACAATACAAGCTGATGACATTTTCGATAATAAAAGGTGGGTACTCAATGACATGTGCCCAAGGTTATAAAACTGAGCATGGAAACCAGTCTCAAATCTCAAGCATCTGATTGGCTGAAATGGCGACCAGTCGCCATTTCAGCCAATCAGATGCTTGAGATTTGAGACTGGTTTCCAATCTCAGCTTTATAACCTTCAGCCATGGAGTCAGTTCAGCAAGAACACGATGGAATGAATAAAAAGAAGAAACAGGCCGAGCTTCTACGTTATTTTACAAGATTTGCTGTGAAACCTTCCTTAACTCTTAAATCTAGTGGGGCCTTACCGCGGTTGTCAATACATTTGTCGCCTTGTTTTTTTTTTTACTTTTGTCTGATTCGGGGCAAAAATAGACACAATTCGACAAATGAATTGACGACCGTACACAGGTAGTGTTCAATTTTCCCCTTAAAATTGGCTAAATTTCGTCGAAAATGGTGAACTTATAAAATACTTACACGTCTTCGAAGGTTTGCATCAGTGGGTATTTTTCTTGCCGTAATACCGAAAAATGGTCACAAACAACATGGTATGTGCCCAAGGTTATAAAACTGAGCATGGAAACCAGTCTCAAATCTCAAGCATCTGATTGGCTGAAATGGCGACCAGTCGCCATTTCAGCCAATCAGATGCTTGAGATTTGAGACTGGTTTCCAAACTCAGTTTTATAACTTTCAACCCTGGCCACACTGAAACCGCTGCTACTGCCCTGCCAACAAAGAGGTAGACCAAGCGATCAACTGTAGACGGGTTATCATCAAGCAGACTGACACGTCAAGCCCGAAGGGGAAATTATTTCATTATAAGTTCATCGTTACCAAAAACAGTGATTCCTATTTTGTGATCTGATCATCCGATTAGCGACCATCTCCGACAAATTTAGTAAACAACGATTTTATTGGCAATGTATGATAAAATAATGTGAATGTTAATCCAGAAAAACTGAGTCCAAGTCAATAAAACCGAGATTGAAGACCAGTCTCACATCTCAAGCATCTGATTGGCTGAAATTGCGACTTGCTCATATCTAAAGCTTGTGATTGGCTAAAATTGAAACTAGTTCAAATCTAAATCTGATTGACAGATGCTTCAGATCTGAGACTGGTCTCTGGTTATAGTTTTATGATTTTGGGCGCAGAAGTCAGCTAGGCTTTGTTTTGCTCGGGGTCGATTATCAAATAATAACAACAAACACAGTAGTCGGATGTTTAGTTATAAGGACTGTCCTCACACAAAGGACCTCTAAAAGGTAAATTCATGTCGCACGTGCACTGTCCACATGCACAGATACCAACACCATTGCAAATCTGAAATGTACAATCAATTTATTGTGTTTGTGATTGATTTTCGCTATGTAATGGTAAATAGAGGTACGAAAAGCGAGTTTTATGTGTGTTTTATTTGGTGTTTGCTGTCTAAGCTGGCCGTTAAACTTTTAAAGTAATTTTCCTTAATTACAACATATGAATTCATAGTAGACGGATGAAACACACCGGATAAAGAAAGCCATACACCGGATAAACAGAGCCATGTAAATCTCCATCACCATAATAGCCGCAAATGGACCAAAATCAACGATGTACACGGTATGTATCCCAATAATCAACACTCGGAAGACAATGATAGGCTCGGAGGATAAGAACGGCTAGAGATTTGGATGAGAGTGAGAAAAGCATAAGTATTTTTACTTTTATCTTTTACTAATGCCGATTTAAATCACGTTAGTGATTGCAATCGTTCTAGGCCAACATAAGCTATATAAAACTGCAATGTTTTTGCAGACAGTCCCTACATTGTGGTGAAAATCACCGAAGAAGATGGAAAATTCGACCCATCGCTCAAAATTAAACAAGTTTCCATCTGTATTTAGGTAGTTGGGTGAAGAAAACAACTATTTGATCCTTTACTGTTCCTCTGTTTATAAACAATCACAACATGGTAACACAATTCGGTAAAATGAATCTAAATCTTACTTTTTCTGAAGATATCAAAGCGAAATGGATAATCATTGGCTTCAGTGAAGATAATAGGTGGCTACATTAAAAAAATTATTGATAATGAGCAAACTTACCTTTTCATCATAATGCTTTTAAGTAATGTTTATTAGTTTTGAAGTCAAATTTTTTATCTTCCACGACCAGAAGTCATTGTCCAACCCATTATCTATATTTGGTAAGTACTAATGAAGGTAATACACTTTAAATTTGCACTGTAGCAATCTGAAGTGATTTAGATGTACAATATATCATTTTATATCATATCATATCAGGTTTTACGCCTTTTTGAGATGACCTGAGTTTGCTAGTTTTCAGTGTGTAGTTGTTAACTTTCAAAATCATTCATTGGTTCTATAAACACACCCAGTACTAGACACAAGTGATGCTTGTAATAATTAGCAAGTATTGTAATTTTGAAAGAGCAACAGCTTTGATACTTGAGAGAAAAGTGGAACTTAAGATCAAAACTTATCAACGTTTCTAGGTCGATAAAGGGGCCATAATTCTGTCAAAAGGTAACCAGAGTTATGTTACTTAAGCTGCACAGTCATCTTATTACAGTAATAGTAAGTACGTATGCCAAGGTTGACAGCAATAGCTGTGTTACTTCGGATAAATATGGACATAAACACAAAACTAGGTCGAGCGCGGATGCAGACGTAGCTCAGGTGATGACATATGCTCATTAAAAACAAATAGAAGAGCTTATAAACCACAGAAATCTACTGAATTGAGAAAAAAAAGAAAAACAACGATATAACTTGCAAAAGAACTGCTTGAATGGTGCCCCATTTAGATCAACATTTAAACGAATAATTCTAAGAAGATAAAGCGTTATTTTGTAATTTCCCATTGTTTGTTTTCTCTAGATTTTAGATATTTTGTTCAAAACTATGTATACTAAATACCAAAAGCAATATAATTTCTGTTGAACTTTTTTGTAGGTCAATGTGAACAATGACTGGACTATAGGTCCTTTTGGAAACATACCATCACATAATATCACTTAAATCGCTAAAGGAACATAAAAAATAATAACCAATCCTTTATACATCGCTAAAATCTTATTTATCAATTCTTACGACATTTTGTATATTATTATCACACATCGACACGTGGTAGTGATTACCACTGCTGGCCCGTCATCAGGTAAACACAGCTTTACAAGTAAGGGGCGAAACGGTTCTGAGGGTCCTTGTCTAAGGATGTCGATGTGTTTTTGTTACCTGTACATAGTGGTGTGGATCACGAATTGCTATAAATTCTAACAAACATTTTCTAATATACGTTTTTCTGGCAAAAGACAATTGAAAAGTCACTAAAGATATTTTATTTATTTTAATTTTTATCCATCTAGCAGAATGATGTCGATTGTTCTTCATTATATTTTTCTAATAAACATTTTATTTCATTTCTCATTTCGAATCTGTTATTTCTATTGGTTGCAAAAGAAACCACAATTTGTCAAGGAAAGAACTTATGCAAATGTTAATCCCTCCATCACAAAACATTTTGTTAGATGAGGTGTCGCTTGAATACATTGTTGACACACACACGCACGGACAAAGGCGAATATAAAACGTCATTTCACAGTTGAGAAATGATAAAAAACATAGTATTGATACATTTTCCTCAAGATAAAATTAAAAGCCTGGCGATTATTCAGTTTGAGCCACCTATTATCTTTAACAAATATCACTGAAGCCTGTGATTATCCATCTCGCTTTGACATCTTCAGAAAAAGTAAGATTAAGATTCATTTTTACCGAACTGTGTTACCATTTAGTGATTGTTTATTAACAGAGGGACAGTAAAGGATCAAATAGTTATGTTTCCTTCACTCGAATACCTAAATACAGATAGAAAATTGCTTAATTTTGAGCAATGGGTCGAATTTTCCATCTTCTTCGGAGATTTTCACCACAATGTAGGGACTGTCTGCAAAAAACATTGCAGTTTTATATAGCTTATGTTGGACTAGAACGATTGCAATCACTAACGTGATTTAAATCGTCGTTAGTAAAAGATAAAAGTAAAAATACTTACGCTTTTAGCACTCTCATCCAAATCTCTAGCCGTTCTTATCCTCCGAGCCTATCATTGTCTTCTGAGTGTTGATTATTGGGATACATACCGTGATGTATGTCAGATGGACATTTGAACTAATTCCGCGTGGTTTTATTATTTTTTTTGTGTCGGCTATATCGAAGAATTTGTAATATGTCCGTTGAAAGAACCAGATGCAGAAGTTTTGTTTTCATTCGTCCTGACCATAAACAGTTTGATAAGTCGTACCGGCGGTTGCATCGTTATAGGTGTTCTGCCGAACACATAGTTTAATGTCGATCTGACGATAAATATTTATTTCGTGTTATTGCAGATTTCTTCCCCAATTTGATAAATATTTATATAAGTCGTACCGGCGGTTCATAGTTTAAGGTCGTTCTGGCGATCACATAGTTAAAAGTCGTTCTGGCGATACATAGTTATAAGTCTTACCGGCGATTGCATAGTAATAAGTCGTACTGGAGATTAAATATTTATATGTCATATAAAGCTGAAGTTAAAGGCCATATATAGCTATAGTGGCCGGTATTACATATTTAGTCTATAAGTGCAGCTCAGCTTTCTAGCCGCTGTAACAAATGTATACATTAAAAATAGATCCGTACATAAAACGTATTTGGTACTTTTCGTTGGTAAAACGTATATATAGGATAAACCAAATTACCATTCCATTGCTCGCCATACAGCTCTCTACAGATGTAGTGCACTCGCAAGCTGCACCCGTGTAGCCTTCGTCACACAAACATCGCCCACAATCACATGTTCCTCTACCTGTATATATATATCATATCAACATAATTATACCGAGAAATCATCAATTTCGCGTGCTACTCATTTTCGTAAATTTCGTGGATAGATCGTTTAAAGCCGTATAATATTAATTTAAAGTGTATGTTCACACAATTTAGAAAATAAAAAAAACAACACGAAAATGACGTTTTACCGTTTGTCAAAGCAACGACAAACGGAGCAATACCTTAAATAAAATGCATTTGCAGTACTTAGCAAAAATAATATGATTGTAGTCTCATCATGGGTTATTCGTTCAATCAGGAACGCTTTAAACAAAGTTTATTGTAAAATCTTATTGGAAAGCTGATAAATTTAAATGTAAAAATCTTTCTCACAAGGATATAGAAACAAGCAGTTTAGTGAGCATTTTAAAACACTTTATTTTCAACTGAAAGGGTAATTGACATTTTAGCATTGTTTACTGTGTTTGTTTGTGCTCCGTCATTAAGGACTGGCTTACTTATAACACTATTAGTTGTGACTACTAAAGAAGACTAGTACGTCAAGAGTAAGCCAACCCACACTGACGAGGCACAAATACACATGTCTAAGGTCGGATTGAAGACGTGCATGTATTTGTTCGAGTCCCGGCGCTTTATACGGAGTTTGCGCAAAGAGTTCACTGCCGTATAAACACGGTTTTATTAATCGCGCGAACACTTACTACCTATGCACGCCAAGGAACGCTACTGCCAACACACGTGATATAACACCAGTCTAAGCAAGTTCCCGAAGTATGCAGCTTAGCAGTCTGGCAGCGTACAATTTGCAGGATAGCAGCCTTGCAACGAATTTTTATGTCAGTTTCACGCAAGCCTTCGACTTGGAAGCCTAGCAGCCTTGCAACCCAGAAGCCTAAGAGCCTGGGATTGGGAAGTGTAAATCTCAACAGATAAGTTCAGTAAGGTAAACAAATTAAAATTTTGAAAATCAGAAAACATTATTATTATACTACAATGAATATAAGAAGTTTAAATCGTACATTTTTATGAAACTAGTGTAATTAAAAGTCGTTTTATTCTAATATCACCAATATCACATTAAAAAGACTTAGGCTTAGCCAGAAAATGAAATTGCGCGAATTTGTATGTCGAAAACGAACAAAAAGACATTGACTGACCTGCAGCGAAAAATATACTAAAACGATTTTGGACTTGTTTCATGCGTAGACTTCGACTTGGCAGCCTGGCTGCCTAGCAGCCTGGTAACCTGGAAGAGAGACGCCTAAGGCTTGACGAGTGTGATTTTAAACTATCATGATATCATCCAAATGCGCACTTTTCTATTTATTTCATATCCTCATTTTTTTCAGAAATGCGAATAAACAAATTTATAATCAGAAAGGAACAAGATACAACAATCGAATATATTTTATTCGTATTGTTTCTTTTACGAAACTTTTTAATCGCATAAAAATAAAATTGTTTAAAAGTTAAAAATCTAGTTTTCTGAGACTTAAATTGACACTAGCGTCAAGAAAACAACACCACATCCGTCAAGTTTTAAACTTCTCTCTGCCAGACTGCCTTTTGCTGTTCATTTTACGCTGCCAGATTGTCAGGCTGCTAGACTGCTTAGTTATCGCTGCCAGGCTGCTAGGCGGTCAACTTCACGTTGCCAGGGAGTTAGACATTTAGCGGCCAACTTCTCACTGACAGGCTGCTAGACTCTCAGCTTTACGAACATAGTCTAAGCACAGTGTTCGTCACACTTGAGACATGTATAGACACATGCTAGTTGATCCGCGCAGGCTGATCACATTATGCACTGTTTGCTATTTAGTAAATAAATTTTTGAAAAACAGTCGAACAAAACGAATGGTTTAGAATGACGGAAAGGTGAATTCGTCACATTGACTGAGCGTTTTGTGAGTTGGTAGACCCAAGAGTTACTAGTCCCAAGATCATAAAAGTAAGACTGGAGATCAGTCTCAAGTCATCAGATTCTATTTGGCGGAAGTTGCGACTAATCAGATACTTGAGATTTGTGACTGATCTCCGGATTTAGTTTTATGATCTTTGGCCAAGTTTTTTTGACTTTAGATAAATCCAACTAACTTTAAACAGTAAAATATTTCTACATGCTTCTTGATTTAATGTCAATTAGAACGTTTTTATGGTAAAGGCTTTACAGTTACCTGCACAGAGTTTGCCGTCATGGTAATCACAACTGTAATCGTCACACTGACAATATCGACCGGAGTACCTCTGTCTTCTACCTGATTCCTGGGAGAAACAGTCGCACATCCCACAGATACACTCTCCTCTTCCTGAACAAGGCAGTGCGCCGTTAAATCTGAAATTACAGTAATGTATTGATGCGGTTATCTATGACTGTTATTCTCATTTTTCTTAATAATGCAGCGAACATGCTTGGCAGTAGTTGTGAAAACGATGCTGTAATGAAGCATTTCCTATTACGGTAGTCAGAGTCAGATGCAAGTTTAGTTTGGTGGTATTTGTTTGATGATTATACTGGTTATGAAAAACTTCACACGTCCTGGATGTCACGAAAATCAGTATTAACGATTTAGGAATAGTTTATTGAATCACTGACATGCATTTCTGATTGTTGGTTATCATGGCCAGACAACATCGAGTCTTGGATTGTCGAATAAGAGGACCATTACCGTACTTGCACGTGTCTCTTAAAGTATGACCAGGCTGATCATCTGACAGTGAAAGTCATATCTGCACGTGTCTCTTAAAGTATGACTTTATCATCTGACAGTGAAAGTATAGTTAACACGACGTAAATGGTCCTTATACATGTAATGGACAAACATGTCAACTTAGACTAAATGGAAATTTTTTTTGCACGTGCTGAAAAACATCCTTATTCAGGTAGGCGTGCACATGAGCAGTTTTATTTCTATTTAATTATATTTATTGTCGCTACTGGATATTCATATAAACGAAGCCTCAAGGAAGTGTTTTGTCATTATATGTTTGGGAGGATAGTGTGAGATAAGAGGACTTTTTTAATATCAGAATCCTCCTTGGTTCAAGAGCCATGTGTATATCACCAAAACCACTGAAACTCGATTTAAAGTCTCATCCGAAAGATGATAGGATTTTTAGTTGAAGAATCTGGCGATCGAGCTACCAATAACTATCTGAGTCAAGTGCGCTAATCACTGAGGTATAATTAAGCGATATTTGTAGAAATTTGAAGTATAATTGTTAGAAACAAGGGTCAATAATTACAATTCTGAGACATAAATGTACAGGTAGGTTTGAAGAGAGGAAGCTTACGGGGTGCAGTAAATGTACAGGTAAAATGGAAGAGAGGAAGCTTACGGGGTGCAGTAAATGTACAGGTAAAATGGAAGAGAGGAAGCTTACGGGGTGCAGTAAATGTACAGCTACGTTCGAAGAGAGGAAGCTTACGGGGTGCAGTAAATGTACAGCTACGTTGGAAGAGAGGAAGCTTATGGGATGCAGTAAATGTACAGCTACGTTGGAAGAGAGGAAGCTTACGGGGTGCAGTAAATGTACAGGTAAAATGGAAGAGAGGAAGCTTACGGGGTGCAGTAAATGTACAGCTACGTTGGAAGAGAGGAAGCTTACGGGGTGCAGTAAATGTACAGCTACGTTGGAAGAGAGGAAACTTACGGGGTGCAGTAAATGTACAGCTACGTTGGAAGAGAGGAAGCTTACGGGGTGCAGTAAATGTACAGCTACGTTGGAAGAGAGGAAGCTTACGGGGTGCAGTAAATGTACAGCTACGTTGGAAGAGAGGAAGCTTACGGGGTGCAGTAAATGTACAGCTACGTTTGAAGAGAGGAAGCTTACGAGGTGCAGTAAATGTACAGCTACGTTGGAAGAGAGGAAGCTTATGGGGTGCAGTAAATTTACAGCTACGTTGGAAGAGAGGAAGCTTACGGGGTGCAGTAAATGTACAGCTACGTTGGAAGAGAGGAAGCTTACGGGGTGCAGTAAATGTACAGCTACGTTGGAAGAGAGGAAGCTTACGGGGTGCAGTAAATGTACAGCTACGTTGGAAGAGAGAAAGCTTACGGGATGCATTAAATGTACAGCTACGTTGGAAGAGAGGAAGCTTACGGGGTGCAGTAAATGTACAGGTAAAATGGAAGAGAGAAAGCTTACTGGGTGCAGTATATCGAATAGTCTTCGTTCTCACAGTCATAGTCAGACCAGTAGCTGGACGCAGCAAATGACTGGAAAAGAAATAAAAACATAAAAATATCGCAAGAAAGTCGAAACGAGACTGATCTACGAGGGTTGTCAAGAAAGTTCATATACTTATTTTAACTCTTAAGCAATATAACAAATTTGGCCAGCAATTACATACATGTGTTATAAGCATATGTGTGATGAACATTGACTTTATATCAATCTTTACATACAACATATAAACATCGTCACGACTGAGTAAAATCGTTTAATTTCTATTTGAGTCTAAAATGTTCGTCGGATTAGCTCTAATGGACTTTAGGGAAGATGAATAACGCTTTTTCGCATATGAAAATGAATGGGCTGAAAAAGGGTGATTAATTATCACATTTTACATTAAAAAATCTTACCTCAAAAATACACATTATCCAACAAAATCTCAAAACTATCAGCTTCGACATTGTCACACTATCTCAAATAAAGAAGCTTTTAATATATTCATTCTACTAAAAGGCTGTATAAATGTCACAGACGAAAAATAAGCAAGCTAATTGGAACTATGATTATGGATCATTCTGTCTAGTTAAGTAAAGGTTACAGCTGTTCCAGTTCAAATGTCAAGTATACAAAATACCAATTAAAGCCATGACACGTTTAGCTTACCGAAACTGCCGGGAAAGAGGACTGTTTGCAGGCATTTTATTTTATTAAGACACATTTAGATAAACTAGTCATCACAGGCATTCAATCGGCGTGCACTAAGTCGCAAAGGAATGTGTTAAAGGACTTTTCTTATTAAGATTTCTTATTTATAATAATTATAAATTAATTTCTCAGCTTAACCGATTTCTAAATTCCAATCACAAAATCCTAGCTTGCTAGTAAATGTTTATCTGTTATAAGGAACGATCACTCCTCATACTCCTGTTTCTCAGTCTCTCAGTATAAATTACATCCCTTTTACATTTGAACGGTAGATTAGTTTCCCTCTCAATATTTTAAGAAGTCAGAGCCTCAATATCTTGTGGTGCAATTTTCAAACAGTATCCGTTATCAGCGCTTGACAGAAGCCAAAAAATGCAAAATTTTAAGGGGTGGGAGAGGGAGCGAAATTGGCTAAAAATGTCAAAACTGAACTTTCGAAAAAAAAAAACAAACTCATTTCCATCTAGAGTATTTTGAAGAAATGTATTTATCTTCGGATGTACTAACCTCTGCACCGGGTTTGTGCAAAGTATGTTATCTAGAGTCAACTAAAGAAATTTATAACGACCTGTCAAAACTATTTATTTTAAGTCGATACATGTCTCAAAATGTTGATTTTGATTTTCACCGAAAGCAAATATGATTACAGTTTTAAAATAGACCTACGTTTCTTGTTATCGACTCAGTAATCAAGTCCTATTAAATTCAAAATAACAACCGATTTCAAACTTTGAATAGAGATATTGATCTAAAATCATATTCATTGTCAGATGTTTCAAATAGTCTTGTTAAACTAGAATTACAAGTGAATTTTCCTGATGGGCCTTGTTAGAACATAATCCGTTGGATCAAGGATAATAAATATCAACGTTGTTAAAAGCGACTAATCTGTTCATATATTTCGACTCTTAAGTGAAAACTATTTTCCTCTAACAGCCTTCTATTTGAGCTACGAGATCCCCCCCCCCCCCCAAACAATATTTAATAATTTCTTAAATTCCATCAATCTGTTATGTTTTATTTCATTTTATGTGTAAAACAATAGATACACATTTTCCTTTATGTAAAATAAAGCTAAAGATCTCGGGCCAATATTGCTCTTCGGGGCCGATATTACCTCCCAGCTATTCAACAACTGTTGATAACCTCTTTTATACATGTATATATGCGGTAGGGTGACATTTACTTGGGAATTTCTGTAACTGTTTTGAAGTCACGTCGTCCAGAATACTTATTTCAATAATGGTTGCATAAATCATACAACATTATCAAGTTTTCATGTCTTATGATAACTGATAAGGGTATAATAAGATCGAGTTTGTACAAAAATATAATAAAATTTAAAGCGCTGACCTGGTTATGTTATCAATAACGAGAATAGCACTTTCCACCCGAAGAAAATTTTCTTCATGTGAATGATATACTTGTTCTTTAAGTCAAACAAGAAACTCACTATGTATCAATTAATGTTATTTTACTTACATAAAAAGCTATGTTTTCGTATTAGCTAAAATATTAGCTAAAAATCTCACGTGTAGTTTCTTAAGATTATAATTAAAAACATTAAAATTAAACGAAGTGGTATATATTAATTTTCGACGTTTTAAATTTTGACTTGTTCGAACTTGAGAACAGTGTGCGCCTGAACAAATAGAAAACAAAATGGAAGTTTCTGGTAAGACGTTGTTAACAACGTTACCTATGTGTGAACCATGTCAAACAGAAAACATATCACAACAATCGGATGGTTTTTGTACTGACTGTCAAGAGTATATGTGTCAGACATGTTTTCTGCATCACTTAAAGGCAAAATCTTGCAGAAATCATGTGTTGGACACCTTTAACGGTGGATCTTCAGACAGAGGGCTGCAAATACAGGAAACAAAGTGTAGGAAACATACAAAGGAAACAATAAAATATTACTGTTGTAGCCATGATTCTGTCGTCTGTGGGGACTGTCTTGTATCAGAACATCCAAAGTGCGAACCTAAATTCATCAGAGACGTAGCGAACAATGTTGAAGAAAGTTCTGAGTTCAAACACTTACGAAGCATGATTAAAAAATATGAAGTTGATAAAACAGAACGCGAAATGTACATTGAAAGAAATCGGAAAGAGAATAAAACCCTTCTCGGTAAAGCTCTCCAAAACCTGCAAAACACCCGTAAAGATGTCAATGTTTGGCTTGACAAAATGGAGAAGAATATTGAGATAGAGGCCAGGAAAATTTCAGAAGATAATGAAGAATTATTGTCAGAGGTGGAGAAAAATCTTAATACTGCCATCGATGATATTGATAAGATCAAAGAAAAAATTGATACAAAAATATACCAGCGCGAAATTCTGTTTATTAATACAGTTGAATGCAAACCTAAAATAATCGCTATTGAAGCAACTTTGTCTGATATCAAAACAAGTAATGCAATAAGAACTTATGCGTTTGAACCAGAAATTAAAGTAAATGAAACTTCAGCTTTGTCCTTGAGGCTTGGAGTTATTAAAATCAGCAGTGATGTGTACAAAGAGGAGACACAAACCAGTTCACAAGATGATTCTAATGACTCAAACATATTCTCAGGTATAGTATACTTAATTTTAAAATTCATACCAAAACATTAAAATTACATCAAATAAAAATGCTCGTTAGTTTCAAGGGTAGTTTGGTGAACAGAGGTTTAAATGTCTACTGCTTATGATAGCTAAGGTTTAATTCGATAATTTAGTAATTGTGTTTGTTTTTCCACTGATTTTACTAACCAGGATTAGAACATAATCATATCTGTAAATCTTTTGTGCTGAAATTTATTGTTGTGTTATATAAAAACTGTAAACGAGTTATGGGTCACCAGGACAATATGCTGTCTCGAATCTTAAAATGGAAAACTAGTTTCTTCTAGAGTTATGTTGATAGCACCATTCAGGGAAGGGCGTTTGGCCCTTCTGAGTTGCTAGCAATGTGAACACTGTAGAAACTCGATTGACTTTGGTAATTAAACATTGCATTTAGAAAGATTTTACGCGCCTGTTGGTATATGCTTAGTATATGATTGTCAGAAAATCTAATTAAAATTAAATATATAAGGAGTGCATTGACAATGCATTGTTAGATTGGTTTAATTTCATACATGAACCAATTGAAACTGAAACCATATGGCAATCAGTATTGAAATTCGATTAATAAAGGTTTATAATTCAGATTGTGTTATTGATTCCAGATGCTTTAATTATGAGAGCGATGTTTAATTATGATGCAATCAACGATGGTGATATAAGCTTCAGGAAAGGAGACAAGCTTGAAGTTCTAGAGAAAGAAAGGTACGTAGGTTATGAGAAATTTAAATTATAAAAAAGTGAAATGTGCATATCAGGGATGGCCACATCCAGCAGACACAGCCTCCCCACACAGCCAAACAGTAGAGAGGAAAAGAGTGTATGGTATTACAATAGTCAATTTCAATATGGACGCCACAAACAATTAACGAAAGTAAGAACCCGAGGGGTTACCGCCTTGGAACGGCCAGTGGCGAAACAATTTGCCACTGGGGGTTTAAACCAGGTTCTAGGGTGCACCAACCTCACACTTGCCCCAACAGGTTCTCGTATAACAAAACAAGTACAAGTTGTCTTCTTGTGTTTAAACTCTACATACGATTTATTATGAATCTCTTTGGTTGAAATGCGGACAAAACATTGACGGCTTCTCTTCAAATCATGAAAAAAAACTTAGTTAACAGTTTCGATCCCTTTCTTTTATTCTTGACATCATCTTAGACCAATTAAAATAGAAGGAAGGGGTACTTTGAAAGCCACTCAACACCACCCAACACGACAAATATGAAAATATTGCAGGCTTGGTTTGATTTAGTCTGTTGATGGGCAGTAATAGAAGTGCATATTACTGCCCACGCCGCCTAGCCCCGGGTTGAGCGCAACTCATTATTCACACCAAAAAACTGAACAATTTCGATTAATCCCAAACGAAGGTATGCATATGGCGGTGAACATGGAACCTTCAATACGGTATTTTCTATTAATACCATTCCATGTTCAGCGGTGTATGGTCCCCAGATAAAAGAATGGGTTTGTCCTAAACGAGAAAACCATTGGCGAACCTAAAAATAATAGAATTTTGAATATTGTTTGCATTGTCGAAGTTTCATTACTTTTGTTGAATAACGTAAGATTTTAAAAATAACTGCGTTATTTTTCTTTTTTAGTCAAAACTTGGACTGGTCGGTGGCTCGGCATTTAACGACGGGTGAAAAGGGTTACATTCCAAGTAACTATGTCGTACAGGACGATACCTCAGTTCAATCTCAAGAGTAAGAATTTTGTCAAAAGCAAGTCCAAAAACGTGTCTCAAGACGTTACGAAGTCAAGCTTATTGGCAAATCATTGTAGTCTCAAAAGTATGACTGTCATAATTAAGAAAAACGTGAGTCGACTTCTTCAAACAAAAGAAAATACAACATATGATCATTAAATACTACGATAAATCTCCAACTTGCTAAACGTTTTCGTACTGAAAAAAAAAATCCGAAAATTTAAACGAGTCTTAAAATTCGTATGTTACTTCATATAGAAATCTTGTTTGATAATTTCTGTTGCTCGTAGTGCGTTGTTTTAATCTTTGAATCCACTATATAAAACAATTTGTTTGCTCCTCTTAAGTTACGTTAGTTAGAAACTATTTAACAGAAGATCCCAGCGCTCTTCTAGACCTTTATTCTTCTACCAGATAGGTGCGTTGAGCATTATAAAGTAAAGTACTTCTAAAAATTGCTTTTGTTAAAATATTTCGACCAGCTCTAAAATGGGTGGTATGCAAGCCAATATACGTAGATTCGGATATAATTCAATCACCCCTACCATATACTTCCTGCTTTCTAATTTTTGCCATTGACGTTCGCTGTGATATTCTAAGATCCGCTTTCCAAATTATATTCTATTTAGTGTCGCCCCTTGTTTTCTCGTATAAGGCAAACCCATTCTTTTATCTGGGGACCATGCGCAGCTGAACATGGAATGGTATTAATCTGAAAATACCGCATTGATGTCTCCATGTTCGCCGCCATATCCATACCATCATTAAGGATGGTTATAAATTTTACTGTTTACTTGTGTAAATACTGGGTTGCGCTCAAACCAGGGCTAGGAGGCGTGGGCAGCAATATGTATTTCAATTACTGCAAATGAAAATTCTCAATCAAACCAAGTCTGCAATACAGTCTGTCGTGATCGATGGCCTATAGAGTTCCTTTTTCATCTCTTTTTATTTCGGAAAGAGGAAAAAATTAAAGGGGACTGGTTGGAGTGTTTGGTAATACATTGACCGTTTGCGACTTTCAAAACTAGACTGCAGTTAATGATCTATGGAGCATTTTTCTCAGAACCACATTATAGAAAAAAGCGATACATTGGGATCGCTATGTCCGTCCATCCGTCTTTTCGTCGAAAACGTTGGCTATAACTTTACCATAATATATTCCTTTATTAAACTCTCAAATAATATTTTATTTTGTCACGAAAACAACGTTGGCCATAACTTTGATATTTCTTCATCAAACCGTCGACTTGCTCTAACATTATCCTAACTCCATATTTTGAAAAAATGAGAAAATCACTCTGCTGCATTTGCATGACATTTATCTATCTCCAAAATCATTCTGGCGGGAATATGACGTCGATAACACAGATTTAGAGGGAATTGCATTCTCCTATCTCCACTGAGATTATATTAATGTTTAACGTTTGGACGTCATTTTTGCGAAAACCTGAATTTGGTAGTTAGGATATTGTTAGAACAAAGCGACGAAACTTTCACATTATATATGCATATGACAAAACGCTTTTGATGATGCCAAATTCCTAGGATCAAGGTCACATTACAAGCCCCTTTCAGAACTTGGATTTCTTATTCTGACAAAGTACCAGAGGGCGACACAAGCGTTTAACTGAACACATTCTAGTTGTGTTAAACATATTTATGAATGTGTTATGTTAACACATAATTTTATTAACTTAATGATTGAAAACATATCATTCCTCTTAAAGCGCATCTAACTTACAAGACCCTGTATATACATATAACACTTTAAGTCTTACGATAAACCTGCAAACTCATTCGCGCACCTATACGTAATAATAATAATATATTTCAGCTGGTGGCATAATGTGGACAGAACAGAAGCTAACAGACACTTGTTATTACCTGGCAACCCATTTGGTACATTCCTTGTGAGACCTGGAGGTTGGAGACTCATCTTTTAACTGTTTTAGATGAAGATCTTTTAACTTTTAATTGTATGGTAACAATATAACTTAATTCTTGTATTAATTGAACTGCATATATGCAGTCTGATTTGGATAAACACTGCTCATGAAAACCATTTTATCCACGAGTTAACATAAATTTAAAATATTACACGATAAATGTTAGATACGACGCTGAAATAAAAGGAATATCAAAGACGTTATTCGCGTTACTCATTTACAGAAATAATATGACTATATTCCATATCGTAATTCTAACGTGGAGCGAACCCGTACGGCGACATCGCCTAAGGAAATTCTATGATAAGATAAAAAATCCAGGATAAAATATAAAATATAAAATGTTTCGTGAGGAGCAATTCAGGTTCTGGTAATGCCTGAAGGCCAAATGTAAATATCTTAAAAAGCTTTAAGACTTTGCATGTACAAAGCATGACTTGAAATGTTAGTTGTTAATGTCATGGAGTACGAATAAATACGTTTCTTATACATTTTACATTAATCCTTGTATATCAAGTAGATCTTAAACCAAGGCAAAGCTGAATATGAAGCTTTCCTTGATAAGGGCAAAATATAAACTGTTCTTCTGTAGAAAATAAAGGGACTCTTTCCAGAAGTTAGAGCCTTAGACTGCCTAACAATTGCTATGATATGGTCAGTCTTGTTAATGATCGAATAGTATGGAAGATAATTATATTAAGTTTTCCTATCAAGTCCGGAAATAAATATGTATTTCTTCTCTAGTTTCAAAAGCCAAACCATCCTGTCGAACTATCCAGCGTACACCCTATAAATCCGTTTCTTTCTAGACTATCGGAGAAAAATGTGCTTATAATAAAGCATAATTGTTTTCGTTGATTTCAGGAGAAAACGCACTTTATAAATTGTCCGTGCTGCATCTTGATCGAGAAATTGGTGATGCAAGAGTGGCGCACTATAGAATCCAACACACTGATGATGTCGGTTTCTATGTAAATATTATGCAACCGTTTAATAATATGTTGGATTTAATTTTCCATTACAGTAAGTATTCAACGGTTCACAGGTTAATAATATTTAAGATTATTATGTTATCATCTAGCCGTAATGTTTTTTTTTCTTCGATCCTATATGTTTTGAGAGCAGAAATAAGCTCTTGATTTTCACAAAAATGTGGTAGGAGTTTACGCTAAATCGCTTGTCAGTGGGTTAAGTTTGTTTATGAAACATAAACTAACGAAAATACTGTGACTAAACAATACGCATTTTTAATTTTTTTTACTGACATGTATAGTAAATTTGAAAATTTACTACGAAAGAAGTAGTTAAATCTGGTTTATGGCTGACAATAATTCAATAAAAGATGGTTCCATTTAAGTCTTTCAGTTTCATTTTGCATGTTTATGTAGTACGAATGTGTCATTAACCTGAACTCTTTTTTTTCTAAAGATGCAATCCTTCATTCATTAAAAAGCTGTCAATATATTATATCAGCCGATCTTTTACTGTAATGTTAAATTTATTCAAATAGACATCTTACAAATTTCATTGAGCCTGTTCCTGCTTGAATAGTGATAAAAATTTAAATAATTACCAAATACCGCTTAGTCTCTGAATAATTGCAACCCAATATATTTACATAAATAATTATACTATTATAAATCATGGGTACATTTGTTATCCATGTCGTCAAAATAATATTTAGGACGGGATTGACAATCCAATTGAATAAATGTTAAAATATGAGTAACTTAAATGTACCTTCATTACCTTCAGAGGCAGCAGATGGGTTGTGTTGTAAGCTTGAGATCGCGTGCCCTAAAGTGCGACCATTTGTCTTGTCAAGAGAACTGGAAGTTGCCCGAGATTCGGTAAAACTTCTCAAGAAACTTGGCAGTGGATTTTTTGGAGAGGTCTTTGCTGGTAAGTTGCATTTTTTGTGACAATTTCTTATTTTGATTACTACGTTAGATTACATATATCTAAAAGTTAATGACTGTCATACCTCTGGCGAATTGAGACAATTCTGAGGAAGCCTTCATTAGGCTTGCAAATATACTTTTACCAGAATAATAAATTGGAAAGTTTCCGTAATAATGCCAGTGATGGTAAACGATAAAACAAAGCTGAGGTGGTTTGGCTGCGTCTATTCATGGGGTTTCCTTGAAAATGTATCATCCCTTTATTTATCGGGTTGTCACAGATACTCTTTACATGTAGAAACTTTCACTATTTTCAATTTTCTTGTAAGCGAGAACTTTGTCAATTCAAATCTATTTACTGTAAACACCTAAAATAAACGATAAAAATACAAAATTTCGTCTGACTCATTAAACATCAATTACGTTAAATTATGCTGGTAAAATGATTCTGTAAAAAATGTGAAGTATGCATATCAGGAATGGCCACATCCAGCAGACACAGCCTCTCCACACAGCACAGCCAAAGAGTAGAGTGGAGAGCATGGGTTTACAATAATCAGTTTCAAAATAGACGCTACAAACTACTAACGACAGTGAGAGTTTACAGCCTTGGATCGGTCAGTGGCAAGACAAGTTGCCACTGGGGGTTTAAACCAGGATCTAGGGTGCACAAACCTCAAACTTGCCCCAACAGGTTCTCATATCAACAAACAAGTTTAAGTTGTCTTGGTGAAATAACTCCAACCTACCAATCAGCTGAATAACGTTGCATGCAAAAGCATACAAACATATAAAACATAAGAAACTAATGACATTGCAAAGCCAAAGGGGCGAAAACTCAATGATCTTACCAAGACCAGATCCCCCGAAGTCAAACAGAAAGAATAGGATGACTGGGATAACAGAAACATATCGAGCTTTAATGTTCTTTAAAACAAAATCCCTAGTAACCTTCAAAAACTCTCAAACCCCTGTCACTGTCGTGCAACCATAGAGGTAAGTATAATGAATAATGTGAATGAATCAATGTAGATTGATTAATCACCAGGCCTGCAGAGCGCTGTAAAATATCATGTTAGTAGCCTTTCTTTTTGAACTTACAGATGGTTTTAACGAATAACCGGGGAAAATTAATATTGCCCTTTATCTTCTTAAGTTTATAAATATCCATAACAAACTGGTTGTGAAATACCTTGTTGATTTTAAAATACACCTGTATTTTAATTAAATCTAAATATCGGCAATAAACTTGCAAACGGTTTTCTTTATTTATGATACCGATAACCTTGTTTTAAAAGTTTTTCTGTTACGTAACGATAACGTTCATTGAAATCTAAACATCATTGCAAGATCTAGAAAAGCGAACAAGCAGTGAGATATAAACCCCGAACGAGGAACATCGCCGTCTTTAAATGTTAAAATTAAAATTATCTTTTTTTATCATATATTTAAATAGTGGTGTATCCATTTTCATTAGAAAGATTAGGATCAAGAAAGTTTACTTGCTTATATGAAGTTTTGCTTTATTTAGTTTAAGTACCACGTTTTGCTGTTAAAGGCTGTAATAATGTCATTTATACGTTCGGTAGAAGGAGATAACATAAAATCTCTTTCGTAACAGTATGGAAACAGATCAGCAACATGGGATGTACTAATTGGAATGCCTATTATAAATATATCAAATCTTAAATATCATCCAATAAAAATGTAAACGCCTCGATAAGGTCTAAGCAAGTCCATAAAGTTTAATTCAGTTTATGGCTAACGACACCTTCACCAGAATATGGCCCCTAGCTGATTAACCTCCATTTATTCTCAGCAGGTCATTATTCCTCCCAGTAATTATCCCAGATGTTTGAGGTAAAGAGAGGTATACAAAATTTACAAGTTTACAATTTTATTTCATTAGATCCAATATGTCTGAGACCCATGTGGTAATATAAGCACGTAAAATAATAAAATATATATCGTGGACATGTAAATTTTAATTTAGCTTTTTTTGTATAGCTTGAATGTTGAAATTTTGTCACCTTTGATTGTTTATTCTTTATTAAATAATAATTCTGTTAGTTCACTGATAATTTGTCTGCACTCATTATATTGCTCGTAATGTTTAGAAATATATCGAACAAATGAGCTGACTGTTATGAGACGATTGCATTGAATTTATTTTATTCCATCTTTGTGATTTCTTATTTCATTTAAAACATTGCTTTAATGTTATTGTGATTAATTTTCAAGTTTTGCGATTCGAGAAATGATACAATGTTTTTATATTCTATGTTTTTTTCTCCTTCTCTATAATTAATTTGAATATTTTCAAACATGGTAAGTTTACGCTTCCAAATCCATATGAAGATAACATTATATGGCAAAGTCTGAAAGAAAAAAACACTCTATTGTATTGCAGGTATTTCCTACTTAATCCCCATCCACCTCAACCACTATTAATGCAGTATAATATAACTTCAGATTAAGGTCACTTAGGGTTCTCCTCCCAGTGCAACAACACAAATATTTTCAAACAATCAAATGAAGCCAGGTAATTTACGTATAATGATATAAGTATTATATCGCACGTGCAAACAGTGTAGATCAAGATCAGCCGGTACTTCCATGCTGTCTAATCAGGATCTAAATTGTTCGCTGTTTGGTCTAAAATAACCTAGTAAATCAAAAAGCTTCGCTAAAGCCATAAGGGCATATCTAAACTTTAATTTATTTAATGAGAAAATGTGTTAATTAATTCCTGAAAGTTTTATAATAAGTCTTATTGCCAAAATATTTATTTATAATTATTCATTAAATACATTTATTTATAATTATATAGACCCTGAACAGACTGTGGATGCAAATAATATGGGTCTACAATCGTTCGATATGTGACAAATGCTGTAATAGGTGCTTAAAGCGCTTCTTATCTGCTCTGTGCTTATGTTTATAACAAATATATCTTTGGTTTTTGACACTTTTCATGCAATTTTATGCAAATATTTATATACATCTATACAAAGTTCAAAGGTCATTTATAAACTGCATTAAGTGATTTATGAATCCAACTATAATATTTAACTTCAATTACTTAACATTATTAATTTTGTATATATAAAGTTGTCCTAAACTAAATAAAAGCTCAGGTACCAATTACAATTTGTAAAATAACTCTGCAAGTATCACTTGCAGAAATGCTGGTGCTTAATGGACACCTGTAATTGATATGAGTAGTCAATGGTTTCTGGAATTAAGTAATTTATTGAGATTTTATTGCCCCTCTTGCTGCTCCCATGATCACAAATACAGTAAGGCAATTAATTAGCTGACCCAGAGTAGTTTCTACTCAGATTTTGTCGTTGGTCCATAAACTGAATTACAGGCCTCCTAGTGAAACCTTTAAAACCTTTAAAAATAATTAAAACGGCCAAATAGCCTGTAATTTTCAGTAAAAACCTATATTTTTGTTCAGACTGCTTGCTGTGCCCAGCAATTTAATGCGAGTAATGGTTGTACTACTGTATTTCTTCCTCCTTCTATGTGTTTTTATTAGGATACTTCCTGTAAATAAATCATTATGTGTAATTCTAACAGTATGAGATAATAATATAAGCCTTTATAAAAAACTTTGTTTTCGATAAGGCATGCTAGGAGGCCTTTAATTATCATAATAACCACCTGTAAAAAAGGCCTTTGTTCATTACAAAAAAATAAATATTTTATTTGTTTTAGCAAACGTTTTTTTTTCAGTGAGACTGGTTAGCTTGTATTAAATTATGAGGGAGATAAAAATACTTAGTAGAAAAAATCATAAGTAGACAACAGAACGCCTGAAATTATTTGATCTGAAACATAGAAAAAAAGTACAAATGCAGTTATTATAACGCAAGATTTTATTTTATGCGATCGATCAACAACTCTTTGGAGCTGCCAATACGATCATTACGCTCCTTCCGCTTCGATCGTCGTTTGCCTGACAAAGATTTACAAAATGATAAAAATTTATAAGATATAATAACAAACATTTCACCAAGGCTGATGTACGCCAGCAAGCCGGGCTACTGCTTGCCTATATTCAAGGCCAGGAGATAAATTGTGTCCTCGTGTCAACATTATGCTACTTGTATATTCATTCTATTCCACATATCGGCCTCGCCTGATAATATGAAATTAGATTGTCGTTATTATTAAAAACCTAGACATCCCACACAATATTAGGATCACGGGCTTAATCATGGGCATTGACAAAACATTTCTGCTTTAGGGGTCAAGGTCAAGGGTACTCCAAGACCAAACTCCGATCTTGTATTTTCGATCTTCAGGTAAATGGCGCAACACTGTTGACGTTGCGGTAAAGGTGCTCAAACCAGGACAATTGACAGCAAATGACTTCTTGTCCGAAGCTAAGGTCGTGCATCAGCTGAGACATAATAAACTTGTACAATTGATGGCTGTGTGCACGAAATCAGAAACGGTCTGGATTATTACTGAGTGTTTCAATAACGGGACATTATTGAATTACTTACGCCAAGATGATGGACATCGGTTGCGGTTTCCGGATTTGCAAGATATGGCTTGCCAGGTAGATCCTTGTCTACTAAACTAACTGAAATTCTGTAACGTGACTGATAATATTCATTCACATTTTAATTAATTCTACTACCTTCAAATCTCCGCTTCACAACACTGACCTTAAAGTAGTGCAGTTTAATATTTGTCTACACAGGTTGCAAATATGCCAGTAATAGAAGATCTGAACATTTACGGCTTTTTAGTCAACTCTGATGAGAGCATCATTCAATACTATGTTTCCTTTTGTTTATCGAGTATGGGAACAATAACGGAATGGACTCATATCGGATTTTTCTTTGCTTCCACTGCTTTATTTTAAATAACTAGTCTTACTAAACAGAAACATGAATAGAACGGAGCAGAGCGAACCGACCGCTTGAAATGCATTACTAGGGGTTTTATAACTGCAATAGAATCGGCTTGAAAACCTATTGGAATCAGAGCAGACCGAATCAAAGAAGAAACATATTGGAGTGAAATCAGAAAAATTGTATATTTCAATGATTTAGTACACTTTATGTACTGGTCATGTTATAAAATCTTATAGTTTGTGGTGTGTTACAAAGTCTTATACTTTGAGTTCACTATATGTAACATTACAGATAGCAGATGGTATGGCCTATCTGGAGATCAAGAACTTTGTTCACAGAAATCTGCGAGCTGCCAATATTCTATTAGGAAATCACAATGATGTGAAAATAGCAGACTTTTATGGAGCTCGTACAAGTAAGTCGTAAAAAGGACACGATCGCTAAAGAGATGATCATATAACTTTAATCGGAGGAGGTTCGACAAGGATTTTTTACTTATTACACTTGTTTAGATAGTTAATATTGTTGTTTTATTAATTCCGAGATCCATAACTATGTTTTTCTTGCACAAAACTTCCCCCCTTCTTTGATCCAAGCTAGAAATGCATTACAAACAACTCGGTTTAAATGATAACATTAAACAGGAAGGCAACATTAAAAAAATTCCTGATTATGACACTTAGATAGATAGATAGATTTATTTCAACATAAAATGTGTAATAACATGGCATAAAATATTAAGACATACAGAAACAATATAACAAAGTATGAATTAATACAGCCATATCACTCAACATTAAATGTCAAGGACAACACAAAAAAGAGTAGTAATTTACTCTTATTTCCATTGTGGTCCTTGAGATATAGTGTTGTATGACATATGGAGATTTAAAAAGGATCACAAATAGTCAATGTTTCAAAAATTGTTAAGAAAAAAACACTTTAGTGAACAGATTGTGTAAACATTATATATATAAGAAAATAATGATAATTGATAAGAACAGATTATCACAAGAACAAACTTGTAAATAACACTTCGTTTGTAATAGGACTAATAGAAAAAAGCAATATATGCATATCAGGAATCGCCACACTAAAAAAAACACAGCCTCCCCACGCAGCGAAAAAGAAGAGAGGAAGAGAGAAAGACCATGTATTATATAAGTATGTCAATTCAAATAGGACGCCACAAACAATTAACGAAGAAGAGAACCTTTGGGGATACCGCCTTGGAACGATCAGTGGCAAAACAAATTGCCACTGTCGGTTTAAACCAGGTTCCAGGGTGCACCAACCTCACACTTGCCCCAAAAGGTTCTCGTATCACAAAACAAGTGCAAGTTGTCTTGGTGAAATAACTTCAACCCACCCATCGGCTCAACAATGTTACATTCAAAAGCACACACACATATAAAACATAAGAAGCTAATAGCATTGCAAAGCCAAAGGGTTGGTACTCAATGATCTTAACGAGACCGGAGCACCTGGAGCAAAATCAGCAAGAACACGATGACAAGGATAAAAGAAACAAATCGAGCTTCTAGGTTCTTTTAAGAAAAGATTTGCCCATAAACCTTCATAAACTCTTAAACCCCTGCCACCGTCGTGCAACCAAAGATGTAAGCATAATGATCAACTGTAGAAGGGTCAATCAAAAATCATCAAAAATCACATGTTATTAAGTGCATTCAAGACTGCAAATCATTTTATGTTACACTCTACATGTTCTCAGATATTTTAAATATTGACTTGAATTTGATCACCAAATACTTTTCATAAACATGTTTGTACATACTTCGACCTATTGTTTGTTATCAATACAAGACAAGTAGAAACACATTTTTGATTACAATACAATAACTTTCTTACAGATAATTGAAAAACCTGAACAATTTAAGATAGTTCAAATTTCTAAATATTGTTATCCCACTGTCGGTCGTATCGTTATCGGAGAACATAATATCTTAGATTATAAATCAATAATGTAATATTTATTTATACCACATATAGAATTCCATCGGGAATTGATTGAAAACTGTGCGGAGTCTTGAACAATAATTTAGAATAAATGGTACTAAAGAGAACATGAAGAGCATTTTAATTAGAAAAACGACAAAATGTTCAACAGAAACAACGCACTCATATATTTTTCATTACCACATTTTGAGCTCGTTTTAACCTCCGTCATACAAAAACGAGAATTCAGTACGTTCGTGACATATCTCTATTAACAATAACTGATAAGGCTTCAAACATTGTTTTACATGTATAATGTGACGGATACATCATCAGAGAGTGATATTGTATTTTTACTCACTGTAATATTTCTAATATGAAATCAGTTTTGACTCAATTTACGTCATATGACGGACACGCTAATCGGGGTTTTCCGCGAAGCCTATTTGGGGATAGTCACGGCTTCCTCAGTCAGTAACGTATCCGGGGTCATGTGGCTATTCGCTTTCGGTTCCCGGATTAACATGACTGGGCGCTTTTGTTTGTCGCCGTATGCAACGAGTTAGATTTCCAGCACGGGAACGATCATTTGAAACTCATTCACAGAACCGCTATTTGTGCAGTGTGGTGGCCGTAGAAAGTTTACCGTACACATATTCGGTACTGTTATCAGAAAATAATCGGTTATAACTGTCATGTAATGATGATCAAGTTTATCAGAATTAGTCGCTCAACCTTTTGGGGCTACCTAGTTAAAACAATTGGGTGTTCGAAATTATATGGCAACTTATTACTGAGATAAAAGAATTTTGTATAAAATAGATTTTATTACGAGGTCTGATTGTTTTGAAAATGAAATATGCATCAGGAATTGCCACATTCATGCCACAATATTTGCTCATTACGCTTTGCAATGCTACGAGCTTCTAATATTTTATATGTTTGTGTGCTTTTGCATGCAAAATTGTTAAACTGATGGATGTGTTGGAGTTATTTCACCAAGGCAACTTGTATTTGTTTGTTGGTATGAGAACCTGTTAGGGCAAGTGTGAGGTTGATGCACACTAGAACCTAGTTTAAACCCCCAGCGGCAATTTGTTTTGCCACTGACCTTCCAAGGCGGTATCCCCAATGGGTTCTCTATGTCGCAAATTGTTTGTGGCATCTTATTTGAATTGACAAACTTATAACAACATGATCTTATTTCCACTCTTCTTTTTTGCTGCGTGGAGAGGCTGTTATGTGAGTGTGGCGATTTCTGATATGCATATATCTTTCTTTTTAATCAGAAAACACAGCCTCCCAACGCACACAAAAGGTAGAGAAGACAAGAGAACAATTTGCCATTGGGGATTTTAATCAGGTTCTAGGGTGCCCCAACTCACACTTTCCCCAACAGGTTCTCATACAAACAAACAAGTGCAAGTTGTCTTGGTGAAACAACTCGGACCCAACCATCAGATGCATGCAAAAGCATACAAACGTATTAACATAAGAAGCCAATAGCATTGTCAGGCAAATACGTGAGTACTCAGTGACCTTACTGATACAAGCGCCTCTAGAGTCAACTCAGCAATAACACGATTACAGGGATAACAAAAACAGATCAAGCTTCTAGTGTTTTTTTACAAGATTTACATATAAACTTGTACAAACCCCTGCTACCGTCTTGCAAGCAAAGAGGTAAGCATAACGATTAAATGTAGATTGGCTAGTCACCTGGCATTCAGAGCCTTGTAGAATACCATGTTGGTAACCTTTCTTGATCAATTTAAAAATTGTTCTTACAAAAAAATGGGGAAAGTAGCATTTTACGCATCCCCAAAGTTATTTTCCAATGCTTTTACATGGGCAAAATTCTAATTGTGTTCCATAAGTTTCTGCAGACACCAAGTTTCCCATCAGATGGATATCACCTGAGGCAGCATTTGACAGAAAGTTCAGTATCAAGTCAGACGTCTGGTCATATGGTGTTCTCTTGTATGAACTGATCACATTCGGTAGAGTGCCCTATTCAGGTATCTAAATAAATAACTTTTTTCTGCATATGTAAACAATACCATGGCTGTGAATTTTTAGCTGATCCCCCGATTGATGTCCGTTTTTACAGTTCATTTAACCTTTTTCACATGATAGTGTGTAATGTAATGTATTTTTGTACTCAGAATTAACATGCTATTTTCTACCTTTTCTTTACATTGTCCATTTCCCTCACAGATATAAGATAGTTTATCAGCTCATTAATGGGTAGAAAGGAAAAAAGTCATTGTTTTTACTTATACTGCAAAGAGGATTGCCTAAATAATTCAAATTTACCATTATTTGCCCACCGTCTTTTGGAATGCTTCAGAATTGTGCAGTTTACTTGTGTATAAAAATTGAATTATGCGAGACTTGATGATGCGGCGTTGTTTGCAGTACTATGAATTTGATTACTGTTCATAAACATGTTTTATATTGCCGTGTTTGTTGGCTTTCAAAGTTCCCAGTTCAATTGTATCAATATAATAGAAGCGATGTTTGTTTTGTGCATTGTGGCGACAGAAAAATGTTCATCCTATCAGTCCGTTTTTTTTATGTTTCGACCACTTTAAGTATGGATAGTTTCAATATCCCAGTTTATAAAGCTTTGGATTTTTTCCAATCGCTTTCAGTTTTTTACCTTTTTTGCATTTGGCGATCTTTGAAATATCTAGATTTTTTGTAAGCCCCCAGTCAACGTTCTTTTCTGTTCAGGTTTACCCATAGTTATCTCATTCAGGCCAAACCCATTTTTCGGCGTTAGCTGTCTAAGCTCACTTTTGACCTAGTTTTTCGACCAATGAAATATTGTAAATAATACTCGTATTCTCTTATTATGCAGAGGGAAAATGAAATAAACTATTTCGATTGGTAGCTATTTACACCAGAGAGGCATCTAACAGGCTGGAGAGGTATCTAGTGGGATTTTTATTATTATGCAGCGGAAAAAATCAAATAGATTGATTAGATTGGTTGTTAGTGGGTGTTGTATTGGAGGAAACACATATTTACGATTTAAGTAACCAGTTAAGTCAATATTGATGGCTTAAATACAATATTATATGGACTATTCTTGGGTGTCACTTGCATACAATACACAGTGTAAAACGAAAGAGGTGTAGATATTCCTAGTTCTTACTGGTTCCTTTCTAGTTCCTTTGATACTGATTGTTAATTTCAAGTTCGTAAGACAAGTTCATTGTAGTGTAGTGGCTAACACTCTCGCCTCTCAAGCGGAGGCCCCTGAGTTCAATACTCAGGACGGACACTTTTTTTGAACTTAATAGACGTTAAAGTAGATTTCGCTTTTGTAACAGGCTGTTATTATTTATATTTATTAAATTTCAAGGACATTTATTCATCTTGAATTCTCACTCTACACGAGGTATTTTATTGAAACTGAATATTTTGCTTCTTTAATCGACTTGTTATCACTGTATGAAATTGTTGCCAGCTTCAACATTTTGAAAGACACTTTCAAAAAATTTATGAGTTGTCATGATTCGGTCGCTTAATCTCTAAGTCATACTAAGAAGGCAGGGAGGGTTCGTCAACAGCTATAACAAATAAAATAAAATAACTAAACTGTGTCTGCTTTGCCTCTCTGTATTTCTTTCTTTCTTATATACATGTATGTATAAATCTTTTCCATCAACGCCGTTTATCTTTTTTAAAGATATTTTTTGTTTCTAGTATGCCGTTGAAACTTGAAAATATACCACTGTTAGGAAAGGATCAAAACTGTTTTGAACATTCATTAGAAACTTAAATTAACATACTTTCTACAATTCATTATGACATAATTATGGCAGTTTTTAGTATTTCAGTGTGTGAAAAAATGGTATGGATTGAATAAGTACTGTTTTATTGTTAACATTGAGTTGCACAAGACCCGATGCTAGACGGACTGGGCCATAATATATACCATTTCCATTACTGCTCATGAACAGGCTCTATCAAACCGAGCCTGCAATATACACTTAACCAAAGTACTAATTGGTCATTAATTGTATATGTTTACAATGTATGCTAGTTTCGTTTCTTCCCTACGTCAAGAGAGGTTGTGGAAAGAACTGTTTTGTCTTATAATCAATTATTTAATGTCTTTTTAATCTTCATTGATTGTTTCCTTAAATGAATCCAATACCATTTACTTACACCTTAGGGTCAAAATAAGAACAGTCTTTAATTAAAAGGGAGATAATTTTAAAATTGGATACTAAGAAAAGGGATTATTTAAACAAATGTGCTGTTGATTAATCTTTTTCTGTTTTTCTTACTAATGTTACTAATGTGGGGACCTATTAAAATAAAACAAGGAATTTAGAGCAAATTTCTGTTTGCTTGACCTTTTTATGAAAGTAATGCATTTTTAGCAAAATTAAGGATAACTCTTGCCGAACTGTTCTAAAGTCAACTATTACAAGATTAAAGCTTAAGGTGGAGACTGTTGTTGACATATGATCTTAAATTAAGAGTGAATTCAACGTCTTTCTAATAAAGAAATACGGACAAAAAAGTGACCAATTAGAACTTTTGTTGAGTGTATTCATTTTTGTCGTGTTCGGTGACTTTCATATTTCCATTTTCATTTTTTCAGTTATTTTCTATAATGTTATTGGAACAAGGATAGATCAATAACAAACTTAATACTGCATTTATATTTGTTTTCAGAAATTAAAAGCAATCAACTGTTAAACAAAATACACAGGGGTTATAGAATGCCAAAACCATTAGGCGGCCCAGTGCCGTGCCCAGAACCATACTATGAAATCATATTGAAATGCTGGAACAGAGTTGCAGACTCCAGACCCACGTTTTCGTACCTACATGATTTCTTCGACTTTTACGAGGTAGCAGCAAAGGAAAAAGTGTAAGGGAGGACAAATTGCAACCTCAAAATATGTCACTTAAGAGAAAATGTATGAATAATAATAGTAATGATAATAATAATAATAATAATAATAATACATTTGGTGTTTTTCTTGCAATAAAGATCTCAAAGTTTGAACGACTAAACTCATGCACCAGTATCATAATACGTTCAAAGTGAGCGTAATGTTGTTTCGAACATTTCATATCAAAAGATTCATTCTAAGAGTATTTCACGGAATGCCTCAAGTATAAATTAAAACATAATGTGGAAAACCTGGATTTTTGAAGTGTTCATTTTACTAATGCATTTTCAAAAACATATTGAAAGCTGTTGTTTGAGACAACTATTAAGTGCGTAATTGTTAAATTAACTTTATTTTTATTTATTTTTTATTATCATATCTACATCTATTGTAGATTTATCTTAGAAATAGAGTTTCTGGGATATTTAGCCAGACTGTCACACATTGCCAATGTTGTAAATATCAATTATAATATGTATTTGTTATTAAAAGAACCATCGGCTAGTGTGAAATAATCTTGCATTCCTGAATGTTTCATGATTATATTTTAAAAAGTTTTGAAGTTATTCCAAACATACGGTTTTGTAATTAATGCAGGTCTGTTATTAAAAATAGCAAAAATTGAAAATCTCTTTCAAGTCATTATTATTACATATTTTTAAGTAAGTGTTGTTTAAAACTCGTAGAATATCATAAAAAACATGTTTTTTGGGATGTTTCTTCGCTTGACATGATATAACAAGCCCACTATTTGAGTTATTCTGGTTTGGTTTCGTTTATTATTAGTCATTTTTGGCAACATGTGCCTGGAAACTTAGAATAAGTTAATGTGATCTCATTTTAGACATTTAGCGCAAGATATTGATATCATTGTATTTTTCCAGCTAGAGACACTATCATTTGAAATTCACAGTAGCGCTATTTGTGCAGTGTGGCGGCCGTAAAAAGTCTCCCCGTACATTTAGTCAGTACTGTTATCAGTAAATTAACCCGTTACCGATGTCATGCAGTGATTGTTACGTATATCAGGGCTATCCGATTAACTTTTTTTGGCGTTGTCCCGGTTAGCTCAGTTGGTTACGTCGCAGGAATTGCATGGCTAGGCGCTGTCGCCGTGACGGTGCGGCTTTCGCTCCCAGCTAGAGACACTATCATTTAATATTTTTTAAAGAATTATATATTTTTGCAATTGCCAGAAAAGGCTCTTTGATCTGACCATGCTTTTTTCAGCCATTTTTGATTTTGGATATGAGTACTGATACTATATTGTGAGTCCATTTAATTGTTTTAATGTAAGATTTTAATAATAATAAATATATGTTAGGATGCAGAATTGTATGTAGAATGTATAAGCGTTACTTGATTTTGCGGACAACGTTTTATATTCAAGTAATTGATGAAAAAAAAATAATCGAAGGTGACAGTGCCTCATTTGTCATTTAGCCAATCAAAAATCATGAAATATTCCTCATCTAAAAAAAAAGAGCCTGATTTTATTGTTTTGATAAGATTCCATTATGGAATTACTACACATTGGACCTCTAAAATTTAGACTGATATATTTTATTTGTGGATCTTCTTTTTTTGGACTTTAACAGAGTAAAAACATCTCTGTGAAACTGATGATCAATTTAGGCAGAATTTGCCTCTTGGAAAGTTATATAAATGTTGACTGAAGTTTATACTAAATTTGTAAAAACAGTCTTTTGATGGATATTTTAGCCAAAATATAAAATTACTTGTAAAGTTACAGTTGATCATTATGCGTACCTCTTTAGTAGCACGACGGTGGCAGGGGTTTAAGAGTTTATGAAGGTTTATGGTGAAATCTTTTCTTAAAAGAACCTAGAAGCTCGATTCGTTTCTTTAATCCCTGTCATCTTGTTCTTGCTGATCTTACTCCAGGAGCTCTGGTCTCGGTAAGATCATTGCGTACCCGCCCTTTGGCTTTGAAATGCTACTAGCTTTTTATTTTTTATATGTGTGCTTTTGCATGCAATTGTTGAGCCGATGTGTGGGGGTTGGAGTTATTTCACCAAGACAACTTGTACTTGTTTTGTGATACGAGAACCTGTTGGGGCAAGTGTGAGGTTGGTGCACCCGAGAACCTGGTTTAAACCCCCAGTGGCATATTATTTTGACACTGACCGTTCCAAGGCGATAACCACTCGGGTTCTCACTTTTGTTAATAGTTTTTGTCGTCCATTTTGAAACTGATTATTGTAAAACCATGCTCTGTTTTCCTCTCTACCTTTTGGCTGTGTGGGGAGGCTGTGTCTGCTGTATGTGGCCATTCCTGATATGCATATTTCACTTTTTTTGTAAATATACGTAACATATTATGTTGTGTGAAACTGAGAGTGTATGTTTAGTAATTTGAATTGCAATAAATTTATAGAAACCAGAAGAAGTGTTATTTAAAATTAATTATTCGCTGAACTTGTCAAACATAAAATTAATACCTCAGTTACTGTACTGATATTAAACTTGTCCAAACTTAAAGGACTTGAGACTTCTGGCCAGTCGTGTAGACAGCACTTACATGACACTTATTCCAAAATCCGATGTACCCCCTTTAGCCGAAAATAGGGTTTCGACAATAAGTTTGTAACACCAAGAAACCAACTACTTTTTCTCCTCATGTAGGAAATTGATGAAAAGGAACTTTGTAAGCGACAGAACACGACAAATGTGAAAATATTGCAGGTTCGATTTTATTGATCTGTTCATGGGCAGAAAATGAAATGCAAGTAACTGCCTACGCCGCAACACAATATTTACACCAAAAACAGTACAATATAGATACATCCCAAACGATGGTATGCATATGGCGATGAATATGAAACCTCCAATGCGGTATTTTTAGATTAATACCATTCAATGTTAAGCGGCGTATGGTCCTCAGATAAAAGAATGGGTTTGCCCTAAACGAGAAAACAATGGACGGAACTGAACATAATTGAGTATGGAAAGCGGATCTGAAAATATAAATCCTGCATATTACAGAGAACGACAAATTTTAAAGAGCAGGAAGTATATCCTTGTGGTGATTGAAAAATATCTGAATATATATTGGCTGGGATATTGAAAACACCAATCTAAATGCTGGCCGAAATATTTAAACAAAAGCAATTTTGGAAATACTATATACCTTAACGAGAAAACAATGATCGGAACTAAACAAAATAGAATTTTGATAGGGGATATAAAAATATAAAGCCTGCTGTCAAGGTTTTCAGCATCGTCAAGAAACAAACGCGGAAAAAAACCCACTCCTGTTCTAGCTGAAGGAAAACAGGGGCGTTTGGGAGAGTGTTGCAAGTCTCATTTTAAACCCATTTTCTGCATAACAAGAACAACATATTTTATTACTAAATCACATTAATTTAAACTTTTATAACCGTAAATGATGTCTTCTTAAATAAAAACAAAATGATCTTTGGATTTAGTTCATTTACCAGATTTTGTGGAAAGACATTATTCTGATTTCAATCCTCCGATAAATTAACCTTTGAAAAAATTAATATAATCTTAAGAAACATGTTTTAAATTGGTTTTTACATAACAGACGTTGAAATAAGCTGATTCACAAAATTCTTAATGAATTTATTAATCAACATCATATGGCACTTTGCTCATCATCTCATAAAGGGAGAGTATACGGCGTTGACTATGTGGTATTGTCAATTATCTGCCCTTCTTATCAGTCGTCAGATTATCGGAGATTAACGAAGTCTAGGGTCAATAAAATATGTCATTTGCGCCGGAGGGGAAAACCAATAAAATAGCACAAAATTGTTTCATCTTTAAGCATTCAGTTCGTTTCATAAAAGTTGTATCTTAGATATTGAAACTGGACGGTACATGGGTGTGTACACGGGAGTTACAAGGGAAAACAGAATCTGTAAATGCTGTAATTATAAGATGATAGAAAACGAATACAACTTTTTGTTAATATGCCCCTATTACTCGAATATTTTAAACGAATATATATGAAGACATTTTTAGCCAACAATTGATAAATTTAATAGAATAATGAAATCAGAAAGTAAATGCAATATTTTCAAAATTACAAAATTTATCAAAAATGTTAAAGTTTAACATTTGAGAAAAAATAAGCACGCAGGTGACACGAAGAAATAAATAAGCAATAAATAATCTTAATAATGTATATATCTCTGGGAATTTTATACAAAACAACAAAACTAGTATTAAATACTTTATAATTAAGATAACTTAGTGTATAATATCAGTTTTCCTATATCGCAAAAGTTAGACACAGGCTTGAGGTAGACCATATTAATATACGTTCAACAATTTCTTCGTTTTTATCAGTTCTGTGTAACTTAGTGCCGAGTTCTTTAATTTGGTTTTGGGCACACAGACGTCCGATTATTTTATTTATTTTAAAATCCTAAGCCCAGCGATATATAACTTATGTCTGGTCCATTTCATCCTTTATGCATTTTCTTATGATTGGCATTTTTTGTGACTCAATGCAAAGACCTATATAGATAGATGTAATATATAGATCTTTGCTCAATGTGACATATTGTTAATACACAAAATGTCACATTTCTTACCTGTTGATTTACCTGGGGTTCATTGTAATTTGTTACAATTATCACCTTTTTAGACTTTCGTCTGGGTTTATATCAATCTGATTTTATTTTACAACTATATCGAAAAGACATATACTTATTTTTAAATGCCATCAATAATTTAGTACGTATTTGTTTCCGCCTATGAAATGTGTAAAATATTGACAGATTCGCCAAAATTAAGTGTTTCTACTTAATTCAAAGTAATATCACACAATTTCAAAACAATACTCCAACTTCTACAAATTAAACTAGTAAGGCTCTTTATTGTTTTCTGCACTTGACTGCCGAATTAAACAATCTTCCGTCAATGGTCGTAAAATATCGGGAATGTTCGCAAATTTACGGAAACTTAAATTTTCACTTAAAATATTAGATAGTCGTGTTAGAAAAAGCTAAAAAATACCAAAATATTTTTAATTTAATTTGATAAAATATGTAACCTGGGTTTTTTAAAACTTATAATTTGGATAAAAGATATTAACAATAGAATACGTAAGGATTAGCGAAAAAATCCAACTTTCTCTTCAGTTTCTATGTAAATAAAAGGGAAAATAGGGTGGCTATATTCAAAGTCAAAAAGGACCAAATTATCGTTAAGATAAATTAAAATTAAAATAACCTTCTTAATCGACAGAAATTTATCATAAATATGTACTATGGGTTTTTTCGACTGTTTAAGAAATAAAAATGTAGTAAAGAAAAAACTGAATTGTTCCTTCATAATCTATTGAGAAATTCGTTATCGATTTTTGCTAACCGATGATGAGCAAAGTTGGATATGATTGTTTTTACCAAACCTGAAAAAAATCTTCTTTTTAAAGTTTTTATTGATAAGTTTAGTGTGAGTATGTATTTTAAAAGTTTAGAGTTTTAGTAAACATACGGACAGGTGATTCATAAAATTTTAAGAATAATAAAGGTATTGAAATTGCTTAGTATGAAATATTAAGTGAAAATATCAACCAGATATAGAAAGCCCACTTTAAGAAATTCCCACTCTGTCTAAGAACGGTTTGAAGGTCAAAACATTTGAATGTATCTTTTCAAAACCTACACTAATAAAAATGTCTTACGATGTATTTCTGTTTTGATGCTTAATTCAAATGAAAGAATGATTTACGTTTGATTACAAAGACATTAACAACAAGGAAATACTGTTTGCATCATATATAACGGCTGTATGAAAGGTTTAGAAGCGCGATACACTTAACGTGTAAAGAGTTATCACATTAGCCACCGGCCTGTATTTTCAGCTTATATCAGACTTGACAAGATTTTTGGCCTAAACGACCGAACAGGTGAGAAAGAGGTAACAGTGCAAAGTGAACAAATTGTGAAAGAAAACTATTTTTAAATATCATTCATATAAATTAGGTTAACGTTGCCTCGAACATGACTATAACATCGGAACTTATGCTTCCGCTCTATCATTTCTAACATTCGAACTACCGCGCGCGCCTTAGCGAAGAGCTACAACATTTGTACATTCGATATGCATATTTGTGCTACTGCGCTTTCATATCATGTAAATGTAAAGACATTATAGATAATTGAATTTTGCTATATTTCTCTACTGAAACCAGAGATAAGCGTGCCCGTCTTTTTTCAATTTTTCTAAATAATTTCTAAATAAAATTATTTACGTTTCGAATAATACGAACTTGACGGTAATGGTCAGTGTGTGTGGGGGTGGGGGGGGGGGGGGGGGGGGAAGGTGCGTGTATCTCGTGCGATTAGGCTATTTAAGTGTTGGTTTTATCTGTGTACACCATTCGAGGCGCTTCTATTCAGCGGTAAACATGTCGGCAAGGAGAAGAACACATTTATGTAGCAGTTTACTCGGAGAGTTTCCAACGCTTTTTTAAAACTTGATTAAGTGAACTGAAGGATTGAAGTTTGAGACAGAATAGGCAGCAGAGAGTGTTAGAATAAAGCCTTTTCGACGCATTAAAGGATCACGTGGCAGTCAACAAGGACATATGGCAACAGGGACCTTTCTCCGATGGAAAGAAGTCATTGTTACAAGTCAGATAAGAAGGGCACTTCGCCAGTGGTTGCGCCGCTGATTTAACAGGAACCGAAGCGATGGGAGCCAGAAACTAAGAGATTTTTTGCGATAAGTACTGTTTTATTTCATCGGCTTTTGTTAAATAAGAAAACCGGGTATCTTCTTTTGTTTGAAAATAGTGTAACTGTTGTGAACCAATTTGTAAAAGGAAAATTAAAACGCTGCTTGGCTTTTTGTACAAAAATTATTTAAGCCGAAAAACAAGTTATAGACATCGGATATTTTAGTTGGCGGTAAATGGAAATGGTGATTTTGCATGAGGTTAGCAAGACCAGTAATTCTAAAATAGCTGTTTTTATATTTAACGAGCAGTATGTTTAGCCGATAATTTGTTAACAGTGATAAAGAAAATACTATTTTTTTGCATAGTCATGCCGTTTAACAATCAGATGGGTTTCATAAAAAACATGACTAGTAATAACGGATAGATGTACCGTTATATGTACAGATGCTCACGGAAAGCGTGTACAATATACAGTAAGGTTGTATAGTCCTTTCTCTTTAAGGATATAATTAAGTTTGGTTATGTTTTATCATTTGATTCTTGAAACATACGACTCTTGCATTAAATACAGTCAGTTGTAAGAAATGGTAAATTTGTAGAATATGCCATTTGATTTGTTTGTAATATTGAGACCATAATGTTAAAAATGTGTATAATATTTACAGATAGTTCTTACGGTAAGATCACGTAATGGTTGTTTTTTTGTATGTATTTGTTACTCTTGCTTACATGATTTTTATTAATATTAATATAGGACGTCTTCCATACTGATAGATAGAAGGAGGTTGCAAGCGTTTGCCATGCCAGCTTTGAAGATCCTGATGCTGTTGTCTGAGGTCAAGGACGCTTTGTATGCTGGAAGGGAAGAATCTAAAGTTTGTAATTTTACTTTAACGTTCACAAATTTTCAACAAGGGTTAAAAGTAAACGATTTATACAGTCTGTAATTTTCGCCGGTAACGGTAGCTATGTATTTATCGAAGATCATTCAGAAAAAGGTTAGTTAATCAAAAATAAACCTGATATTTCATTGTGGAATCATATGGCAGACTTGTGAAAATCCGTGTAAGGATGATTGGTTGAAAATGTGTCTCTCTGGATGTATTCGTAAGATAGCTAAGCCTGTTTGTAAGAAAGAATTACTTATTACTGAAATGGCTAAACCTTAATTTTAACTTCGCTTTGGACGGCAGTTCCTTATGAGATTTCAGAGATGTGACTTGATCTAATTTAGCATTTGCTGTTTTCTTTCGAATACGTGAAGAACTGGGTATTCGCTTTGGAAGACAGTTCCTTTTGAGATTTCAGAGATGTGACTTGATCTATTTTCGCATTTGCTGTTTTCTTTAGAATACGTGACGTACTGGGTATCAAAAGGTCGGACATTAAGTTTTTCTGAAACTGTTTGTGGACTTATATATTTTATAATTTTAATTGAAAATAGATATAATTGCTAGAACAGGAAGTTATAATGTCTGATTAGACTTTTATAACGATATTTAATTTGTTCTAAAATATTAATGTAAAAATCGGAATTCATTTTTAGATCACTATATTTTTGGTAAATATTGCAAAGAATGCTTTCTTAGAGAATGTAATTAACAGCTTTCTTATTTAATCTTTAATGATTTTTTCAAAGCAAAAACTGAGATTTTCAATGTATGATAAGAATAACTTTGGATAACTTTTTTTTTTCGGTCCAGAGAAGCTACAGTGAGTGCAAATAATAAGACTAGTGAGGGACTCCCAGTGACATGGTAAATGCGAAAGACAGCTTGTACGCAGACTTTTAGTATCGCTGAGTTTGGATTTGTAATGTTGAAATATTATCTTTTTATTTAAGCATTACTGAGAAAATGCTATCAATTTTAATATCATCGACTTAGAAGTTATTATGTTATTGAATAGAATGATATAGGAAGTTACATAGTTGAAAGTAACGATCACTAAATGTAAATGTTATTCTAGAGTTATTTTATTTCAAGATAACACTGAGTGCTATTGTTGTGGGATACAGTGCCTATATGTGTTGTATTTGTTTGACACAGGGCCCCCGGTGCCGCTGTTGTGTGGCCCCCGGTGCAAAGTTTGTGTTGTATGTGTGTATGTGTGAGAACACGGCCCCCGGTGCTGTGGTGTTTGACCCTTGGTGCCAGCCTGTGTATTAGCTGTTGACGTTTATTTGCAGTGTTATTAATGTAGCCTGTGAATTATTCCTTGTTTTGTTGTGTTCATTCAAAGCCAGTTATTGTTGTCGTCTTGTATACGTTGGAAAAAACGGTCTCTTGTGTCATTGTTGTGTGGTTTTATGTTGAAATTGTGCTTGGTGTTTACATACAGATGATTTTGGTTTGTGATTTCTTGTGTGTTTGATATGTCGCTTGTATTCATTGCTGTGTGGTCCATGGTTTCTGTGTTGTATTTGTGTTTGATGCTCGATCCCTGGTGCTGTTGTGTCAAAAAAGCAGTTCAGGTGATTTATGAATATTCAGTTGCTTTAAGATCACGTTATTTTTGGAAATAATGCATTTATGGCTTTTTAGATAATGTAATTAACAGCGTCTTATTCAATCTTTAATGATTTTTCCAAGCCAAAACTGACAATTTCAGTGTAATAAAAATAACTTTGGATTACGTTTTCTTTTCTGTCCGGAGGAGCTACGTTGAGTGAAAATGATAAGACTAGTGAGATACTCTCAGTGACATGGTAAATGCGAAAAAAAAACCTTGCAGGCAGACTTTTAGTATCGTTGAGTTTGGATTTGTAATGTAGTAAATACTATCGTTTGAATAATGCATCGCTGAGAAAATGCTATCAATTTTAACTTAATCGATTTAGAAATTATTATTTTAATGAATATAATATTATGAGAAGTTACATTGTTTAAAAGTAACGATTACTAAATTTTAAAGTTTTTCTAGAGTTGCTTAATTTCAAGATAACACTGAGTGCTATTGGTGTGTGATACAGTGCCTATATGTGTTGTATTTGACACACGGCCCCCGGTGCCAAGTTTATGTTGTATGTGTTTGAGAACACGGCCCCCGGTGCCATTGTTGTGTGGCCCCCGGTGCCAAGTATGGCGTATGTTGTATGTGTTTGAGAACACGGCCCCGGTGCCGTTGTTGTGTGGCCCCCGGTGCCAAGTATGTTGTATGTTGTATGTGTTTGAGAACACGGCCCCCGGTGCCGTTGTTTTGTGGCCCCCGGCGCCAAGTATGTTGTATGTTATGTGTGTGAGAACACGGCCCCCGGTGCCGTTGTTGTGTGGCCCCTGGTGCCAAGTATGTTGAATGTTGTATGTGTTAAGAACACGGCCCCCGGTGCCAAGTATGTTGTTTGTTATGTGTTAGAGAACACGTCCCCCGGTGCCGTTGTTGTGTGGCCCCCGGTGTTAAGTATGTTGTGTGTTATCTGTTTGAGAACACGGCCCCCGGTGCCGTTGCTGTGTGGCCCCCGGTGCCAAGTATTTTGTATGTTGTATGTGTTTGAGAACACGGCCCCCGGTGCCGTTGTTGTGTGGCCCCCGATGCCAAGTATGTTGTGTTGTATGTGTTTGAGAACACGGCCCCCGGTGCCGTTGTTATGTGGCCCCCGGTGCCAAGTATGTTGTATGTTATGTGTTAGAGAACACGGCCCTCGGTGCCGTTGTTGTGTGGCTCCCGGTGCCAAAGTGTTATGTGTTTGAGAACACGGCCCCCGGTGCCGTTGCTGTTGCTGTTTGTTTGCAGTATCAGTTATGTAGCCTGTGCAGTTTTCTTGTATGTTGAGTTAAACTATAGCCAGTTCTTGTTGTAGTGTTGTATACGAACTCTTGCTGTTTGTTTGCAGTGTCAGATATGTAGCCTGCGCAGTTTTCTTGCTTGTTGAGTTAAATTGTAGCCAGTTCTTGTTGTCCTGTTGTATACGAACTGTTGCTGTTTGTTTGCAGTGTCAGTTATGTAGCCTGTGCAGTTTTCTTGTTTGTTGAGTTAAATTGCAGCAAGTTCTTGTTGTCGTCTTCTATATGTATATGTTAATGTGTCTGGTGTTTACGCACACAGATGCCGTTGATTTGTAATAACTTGTGTTAATTGTGTAATATGTGTTTGCATGTTTCCTGAACTCACTGTTGTGTGGTTCGTGGTTTCTGTGTTGTATTTGTGTTTGATACACGTTCTCTTGTGTCGTTGTTTGTCAAATAAGTAGTTTAAATGGTTTATGAATATTCAGTTGCTTTGTAGATTGATGACACGATCCTGAGACCTACTTTGGTGTAGATCTGGTGTTAACAAAACAAGTGCTAAACATTGTTTTTTTGTTCAGTGACTGAGATGTCCGTGATGTTTCCAGAAATATTTTGGTGAAGTTTTAAAAGAGTAAATTTGTTTTCGTTTTTGTTGATAGTATGAAGTACAATCCTTTCAAAGGTTGAAACGACTCATGCATACGTTACAAGATTTGTGACAATTTGTTAAGATTTTATTTTTATAAAATGTAAATGCCTTTCAACGGCAGTGCTCATCAGTTTTCTCTCTTTGTTTGATTCGATATTACCGCTGAATACAACCACCTATTCCTATTTTTTGTTTGTGTTTTTTATGTATTATGAGATAAGGAAATAATTAATTTACTCACGTTAGTGAGTAAATAAAATTATTTACGTTTCGAATAATACGAACTTGACGGTAATTGTCAGTGTTGGGGGGAAAAGGTGCGTGTATCTCGTGCGATTAGGCTATTTAAGTGTTGGTTTTATCTGTGTCACCATTCGAGGCGTTTCTATTCAGCGGTAAACATTTCGGCACCCGCCCACCCGCCCTATATGTTGAAAATATTTTTTGGATGGCTGTCGATGTTTAACAGAACTTTCAGAGAATAAATCGAAAACTGGGTGTAAATAAAGTGTTTATTTTTGTTTCAGGTGTTTCCAGTTTGGTGTTTTCTTTTAGTCATAAACAATATATTTATTTGTCATGTAAGAATTATGGATATTTTAAGGCCGTTCACTAGTTTCAGGTTCGAGTGGTACTATTAGATGAAGCTTTATTCAGATGTGCTGAAAGTTTTCCGTTCTTCTGCTGGCCAACTAAATAGCCAGAGCTACTGATGTCAGCTTTTCATTCGGACGGTTCGCACATACAGGCCCACTGATTCTACCTCTGTTTGGACAGTTTTTGAGCAACTTGCACTTGGATTATACAGACATTTGAAAAATTTAATGTATATTACCGCTGAATACAACGACCTATTCCTAGTTTTTGTTTGTGTTTTTTACGTATTATGAGATAAGGAAATAATTATTTTACTCACGTTTGTGCATAGTCTGCAATAGATGAGATAGAAGTTTGAAAGCCACCGAACACGACAAATATGAAAGTATTGTAAGCTCGGTTTAATTGCCTGTTCATGGGCTGTAATAGAAATGCCTATTAATTCCCACGCCGCCTAGCCCCGGGTTGAGCGCAAATAAATTTTGCACGCACCAAAATGCTTTTATTGTTTAGAACATCCTTGAAAATATAGGTTTGGACTCCAAAATTGTGACTATACGATGAAAATCCTTCAAATAGCTGCATTTTCCAGATTTTTGGCTGCCATCTTGAAAAAAAAGCGGCCATTTTGGAAAGATATCAAATGGGTCTCTATCACATTCCAAAAGGTACATCTCAAGCTAACTTTGTGCAAAATTTGGTGCTTTTAACCAAATTTGAACAATTTTTACTGAAAAAGTATAGAAGAATGGGTTTGCTTTAAACGAGAAAACAATGGAGAGAACTAAAATGGATAGAATTTTAGATAGGGCATGTTCATTTCTGTAAAACAACCCTTTTACACAGAAACAAAGTTTCAACGTGGAGTAGTTGTTTTGCCTTAGACAGTTTGTTTTATTTTTTGGCTGAAAACATTTAAGTTACTAAAACTTACTTCGTTTTGAAACCAAATAGAGTGTGTTTAAAACTTTGCTTTCAGACAAAGCGAAAATAACAACATAAGTCGCATGGTATTGTGACCCTGTACATCCAGAATACTTTTTTCAATTATGGTCCTTGGAATCGTAAAAAAGCAAGTAATTTTATGTGTTTACTTTTGCGCCTGATCTGATAACATACATGCGATATCTTAAGTTCAACTTTGTAACAAATATATGTTAAAATTTAAAGCTCTGACCTGGTTATGTTATCTAAAATGAGATCAATGGAATGTTATTGCATTTGAATGTTATATTTCTTCTTTAAGTCTTGCAAGAAAAACACTGATATTTTAATTATATGGGTTTAATTTATTTTCGTTGAGTTATTTGGAAAATGATACAGTTTAATTTAGCAACATTAATGATAATTAATGGAATGAAGAATTCACTTTCATAAAGTTTTATATTTTGACTTGATTGATCGCGAGAACAGTGTGCACGTGAACAAATAAAAAACAAAATGGAAGTTTCTGGTAGGAGGTTGTTAACAACGTTGCCAATGTGTGAACCATGTCAAACAGAAAACATATCACAACAATCGGATGGTGTTTGTACTGACTGTCAAGAGTATATGTGTCAGACGTGTTTTCAGCATCATTTAAAGGCAAAATCCTGCAGAAATCATGTGTTGGACACCTTTAACGGTGGATCTTCAGACAGAGGGCTGCAAATACAGGAAGCAAAGTGTAAGAAACATATAAAGGAAACAATAAAATATTACTGTTGTAGCCATGATTCTGTCGCCTGTGGGGACTGTCTTGTATCAGAACATCCAAAGTGCGAACCTAAATTCATAAAAGACGTAGCAAGCAATTTTGAAGAAAGTTCTGAGTTCAAGAATGTGCAAAATAATATGTCTAGATTGGAAACTGATAAAGCACAGGGCGAAATGCGCATTGAAAGAGATCGGAAAGAGAATAAAGTCATTCTTGATAATGCTCTTCAAAGCCTGCAAAACTCCCGCGAAGAGATCAATGTTTGGCTTGACAAAATGGAAAAGAATATTGAGACAGAACTCAAGAAAATTGCTGACGATAATGAAGCGTTAATGTCAGAGATGGAGAAAAATCTTAATGATGTCAGCGATGATATTGATAACATAAAAGAAAAAATGAACACAAATTTATACCAGGGCGAAAGCTTATTTATTAATATGGTAGAATGCAAGCCTATGATAGGCGTTATCGACGCATTTTTTTCTGATGTTAAATCAAACAAGCAAATCAGCCCTTATACTTTTGAACCACAAATTACAGTCGATGAAATGTCAACATCGCCGTTGAGGCTTGGAGTTCTAAAAATCAGCAGTATGACAAACAAAGATAATACTGAAACCGTTTCACACGATGGTTCTTCTGTCTTGAACCCATTTTCAAGTAAAGTATACATAATTTAATGTTCATGTTAATTTATTCTAAATAGGTTTTTTAGTTTGAATGGCACTCATCTACTCGACAATGTCGCATCCTAAGAGAGAGGGAGAGAGAGTTTTTGGTTGTGTGGGTTGGTGTGTCTCTTGGATGTGTGGCCATTCCTGATATGCATTATTTCACTTTTTAAAATATTAAAGCTGTTACTTTCATCGTTGCTAATTTTCTCAAGAAGCCATTTAAGATCTGACAAAAATGAGGATAATACAAAGGCCCAACTGTCTTCATCTGGTGTTTACATTTTTGGGACAATAACATTTTACAAGAAATATGTCTACAATGAAGAATTTTATCAGATTTTTGATAAAATTACGATGCAAGCACTTCTAAAAGAAACTTAGAAAACTCTTAGTATATAGTATTTGGTGGAAATTGTTTTATGCTGTGTATTAGGATTTGAATTGAATTGTTAAATAATTAAAATAGGTAAAGGTAGTGGGCACTTAAGTGATGTTCAGAGGCCACGCACCAGGACCAAGCCACCCGTACCGTTTGCTGAGGTTGAAGCTTCCAGAGAGTCGGTGAAACTAAACAAGAAAATTTATAGTGGTACGTTCGGAGAAATATACGCTGGTAAGTTTAATCGACTAAATGTTTCTAATACATTACAGCGATAAAGCATAAGGTATTTAAAGATGGTATTCAGGAGTTTTAGTCTAATTTCATTAATTAATAGATGGTAAGATTCTGACTAAGATGTATGCATTTTTCTGCATCGTATGTGTATTTGTTGTTTGTGTCAGTGTCCCTTTTTACTTAGCGCTAATAATAGGTTTAGATAAACTGATTCACACTCTAGGCAAAACAGTTAACCATGCTCAAAATTTGTAATCACTCATTGCCTCTAGTGTTCCTAATGTAATAACACATTTTTAAAACGGACATATTGGCAGATTGGCTAGTTTCTCTAGTTGTTTGACAAAGGGTAAGCCTTAAAATAGTTTCCTTTTAGCTTCTTTAAAATATCACCTTTTTAAAAGACAAAAAATATTTTCCATTTGTTTCAAACCCTTTTCCAGAGTACTTAGTGGCATGTTTTACATGTGGGGCTTAAAAATTGTTATAAGCACTGTTAGTTGATTATTGTACATGAATACGACTGGCAAAAAATCTTGCTTTATATGGTGTTTTATGCGTTTTTGGCAACTAATACATAACACATACGTTGTCATGTTTTCGCCGATCACAGATTATAAATTTTATAATATGCAGATTAAATAGGTATTACATAAAAATAACATTATCTCTCTGTGTTGAAGAAGTTATTGTGTATGCCTTTGAACGTTGAAGCTTATACGGCCTCGTTCAGTGAGATATATTTCTATCTTACAGCGGTGAAAACAACTACCCTCTATGTATCTTTGAAAACTAATATGCGAGTGTCACATAGTTCAAAGATTTGTTTTGTAAGACTGTTTCATCTTACATCTTTAATTTATTGAAATCAAAACATGTATCTCCCCTTGTTAGCTTTCTTTAAATACTCTTAATTTTCGGGGTGTATATTCAATAATATTTAAATTTTGGGACGGTTTTTGCAGTTAAAATTGTGTTTCTAATTGGTTTATTATATTTATAACACACAATAGGTGATTTAGTATTCCTTAAACGATATTACAACCTTAATGCACAACCAGTATTTCGTTCGTTATGCTTCTGTTAATGGTGTTGTCTTGATCCATCAGGTAAGTGGCGTGGTACAGTAGATGTTGCTATCAAGACAACGAGATCGGGAACAGAGAGTACATCAGACGACTACTTAGCAGAAGCCAAGATTTTGCATCAACTAAGACATGAAAGGATTGTACAGTTAATAGCTGTGTGCACAAAACCGAAGCCGATATGGATTATTACAGAGCTGATGGTTAACGGGGACTTGTTGAATTACTTACGCAAAGATGGAGGGAAGCTTTTGCAGTTCCCTCAGCTGACAGTTATGGCTGGACAGGTAGGGCATGTCAAAGAAAACGTGCACTTTTTTAAACATGTTATGTTAATGGTTGTTGTTTTTTTTAATGTAAGTGTTAGATTGCATAAGTGGGTGGAATGCACAGTATACGGATACTATGTGTTTGTTATACATGTAAAACCTGTACGTTAAATTGTTCTATATATACTCAACAAAAATAAAAAGTATCCACTTGCCTATATTAAATTTGGAAAATATGAAAACGAAAACGAAACATTCTATATGTGTACACATTTGCTTTTTTGTAATCTTTGTTAAGGGATAAAGTATTCTTGAAAATCTGCAGCCACAACTTAGTTGTCTTTCCCTTTGCTATAATATGGGTTTCAGTAAAATGTCAGCTATTCTTTGAAATATTCACATTAATTGGACTTAAATCGCGTTCTCTACCTCTTGTGGATAAATAAAATCACAAAATTTTCATAAATAATACAACTGGTCATTGATAAACAACGCTAGAAATTCCAACTCTTTCAAATTGCCTCCCTTTAAATTGAATATGTAATGTTTTGTAAGTCCTGATTAATTGTTATTCGATTGGCTGTTCCTCAGGTCTTGGTGTGGAAGTTTTTATTCATGAACAATTTAACTCAAAAACAACTGAGATTAACTAAATAAACACCATTCAAAGCGTTCCTGATTAAATGAAAATATGGTAATGGGAAAACAAGCATAACAAGTGGATACTTTTTATTTTTGTTCATTATAGTACAGATGGTTTGATTCTATAAATTCTTTGTTTGCTGGCAATGAAAAAAGCAAACATATGTCAATTAGCCTTTATCTGTATCATAAATCATATAAAACAGATAAAAATGCATTACAGATATCAGATAGCTTAGCCATACAGCATTCTTCCGAATGTTAATATAAAAATTAATAATTTCAGATAAAAAACTTTTACAATGAACTTATCAACGTTCGTTATCCAGCTTTGCAGAAAAATCTAGTTAAATGTTTGATAAGATCTTGCACATCTTTAAACATGATAACCACATTGTAAAGGGAAAATCTAATGATTTAACAAGTTTAAGTTGCTTTGGTAATTAACTCCAACTCATACATCTTCTCCGCCCAAAATCTCATTCCACGGTCGTGCCAACAAATATACCCAAAACAATCATATGTAAAACCACATTAAACGCTGCAGAATATCTTGCTAGTAAAATACAGCTGATATTTACGAATAACGTGGAGAAATTGATATTGAATTTTATTTTCTAAATTAATAAATCAAATCTCTATAGATACATGGTTAAGAAATTGCTTTTTTGTAGTAGTGATTTAAAAATGCAATAATATCTCAATCTGAATATTGGCTATAAACTTGCACAATGTTTTCTGTGATTGAAAGATTGTGTTCGTTAAATATTTAATATTGCAACAAGCTCTAGAATGATTTTGCTCGTGGGTATCTATGTTCAGTTCTGTGTATTTTACATGCAGACGTCTGGTGCGTTCTGGATTAAGAAATAAAACCCCCAAATTATTTCTCTCTTCAATAGTTTTTGAATATACTAATTGAAATACAATTTGCAATACAATGACAGGAGATTTAGAGTCTACAAAGGTTTATGGAGAAGTTCATAAAGAACATATAAGTTTAATCGGGGTCTTTTATTTATGCCATATTTTTCTTGCTCATATATTATTCCTTTGATTCGGATATTGTCCAATCACCCCCAAGTATATACTTCCTGCTTTTTTATATTTTGCCTTTGGTGTCGTCTGTGATATGCAAGATTTATATATATTTTAAGATCCCCTGTCAAAATTCTATTGTTTAGTTCCGCCAATTGTTTTCTCGTTTAGGGCAAACCCATTCTTTTATCTGGGGACCATACGCCGCTGAACATGGAATGGTATAAATCTGAAAATACCTCATTGAATGTTCCATGTTCGACGCCATATGCTTACCATCGTTTGGGATGGATCGAAATTGTACTATTCATCGGTGTAATTACTGAATTGTGCTCAACCCGGGGCTGGGCGGCGTAGGCAGTAATATGCATTCCCATAACTGCCCATGAACAGGCTCAATTAAACCGAGCCTGCAGTATTTTCATATTTGTCGTGTTCGGTAGCTTTCAAAGTACCCTTTTCATCTATTACAGATTGCATCAGGCATGGCATATCTTGAGGTGATGAATTATATACACACAAGTCTGCAGGCCGCCAGTATTCTGGTAGGATTTAACAACAATGTGAAAGTAGCGCATTTGCGTACCGCTCATCTTATTCAGGGAGAAGCTTTTGTAGGAGGAGTCGGTAAATGCTTATAATATTTGACTTAAGCCAGTATTATTAACTTCACTGACCTTTTCCTATCCTAAAAGTGTTGTTATATAAAGATTTAACAAACGCTGTTTCTAAAAAGCAAAACTAAATTAACTGAATTGTTTCTCAAGTCCATGTAGTCTTGCAAATTTAAGCACTAAGTACTAAGCGTTTAAGGTATAAATATCTCATACTTCTGAAAATAAACTTCCTTTAAACTCCATAAATTTGAAAAGTCTTCACAAATCTGGGTTTTTTCGGCGTTAGCTGTCTAAGCTTACTTTTGACCTAGTGTTTCGACCAATGAAATGTTGTAAATAATTCTCGTATTCAATTATTATGCAGAGGGAAAATGAAATAAACTATTTCGATTGGTCGCTATTTACACCAGAGAGGCATCTAGCAGGCTGGAGAGGTATCTAGTGGGATTTTATTATTATGCAGCGGAAAAATCAAATAGATTAATTAGATTGGTTGTGAGTGGATGTTGTATTAGATGAAAACATATTTACGATTTAAGTAACCAGTTAAGTCGATATTGATGGCTTAAATACAATATTATATGGAATATTCTTGGGTGTCACTTGCATACAATACACAGTGTAAAACGAAAGAGAAGTGTAGATATTCATAGTTCTTACTGGTTCTTTTCTAGTTCCTTTGATACTGATTGTTAATTTCAAGTTCGTAAGATAAGATCATTGTAGTGTAGTGGCTAACACTCTCGCCTCTCAAGCGGAGGCCCCGAGAGGCATCTAGCAGGGTGGAGAGGTATCTAGTGGGATTTTTATTATTATGCAGGCAAAAATCAAATAGATTATTTTGATTGGTTTTGAGTGGGTGTTGTATTGGAGAAAAAAACAACATATTTACGATTTAAATAACCAGTTCAGTCAATATTGATGGCTTAAGTACAATTTTATATGAACTATTCTTGGGTGTCAGGTAAACACTTGCATACAATACACAGTGTAAAACGAAAGAGAAGTGTAGATATTTCTAGTTATTACTGGTTCCTTTCAAGTTCATTTGATACTAATATTTAATTTCATGTACAAAATACAAGTTCATTGTAGTGTAGTTGCTAACATTCTCGCCACGCAAGCGGAGGCTCCTGGTTCAATACTCAGGGCGAACACATTTTTTAATAGTTAATTTACGTAAAAGTTGGTAGATTTCGCTCTTGTAAAATGCTGTTTTATTTATTATTTATTTTTTTTTAAATTTCAAGTACATTTATTCATCATGAGTTCTAACTCTACAAGATATATTTTATTGAAACTGAATAAATGTAGATCAAGACTTAATGTAAAACATTGCTTCTTTAACCGACTTTTATTTTTGGAAAATCACTTTCAATGAATTTATGGGTTGTCATGATTAGGTCGCTTAATCTCTAGGTCATACTAAGAAGGCAGGGAGTGTTCGTCAACAGCTATAACAAGTAAAATAAAATAACTAAGCTGTGTCTGCTTCGCCTCTCTGTATTTCTTTCTTTCTTATATGCATGTATATATAAATCTTTTTCATCAACGCCGTTTATCTTTTTTAAAGATATTTCTTGCTTCTAATATCAGACTGTAACATCTTGTATATCTTGCGATCTTGAATGCAAACTGTTACCGTGGTCCGTTACTTTAAATAAATTTATTTTTTACTTGTTAGTTATTAAGTTATGTGGCTAGGCGCTATTTCTGTACAGAGTAGGTCTTTATCATTTGATGTGTGTGTGGAAGTAACATGTGAAATGTTGCAAGTATCCAAAAGTATGCAGCTAGAGTGTGAATATTAGAGCGCAGAAAACCTGATTAATTGTTTTGCAAGGAAGGTCACACACACTCAACCATACAAACCTGTTTAGAATACGTAATAATAATAATAATAATAATAATAATAATAATAATAATAATAATATTATTATTATTATTATTATTATTATTATTATTATTATTATTATTATTATTATTATTATTATTATTATTATTATTATTATCATTAATTCTGTCTCTTGAAATCTGTCACGGATCGGACATATCTGTAACGTCTGACGCCACGGCGTCAGTGAGCGTCACATATAATGGCGCGTAATTACATACAATTTCCAACTGTCTTGAGACATGTTATGCTTAAATTTATGAATGTATGTCATATAATTATGACATATAATATTGGTTCTAGAGAAATGTTTTTATATTCATTTTTTATTAAAACGATAAAAACTTGGAGATTTTCGATTAAGACATATATGTTTTGCGGTGAATGATTGTATTTCCAAACACTAATTGAAAATAAAAATAATTAGTTGAAATGTGTTATAAGAAAATACAAATGAAACGCAACTAATATCCATAATGTTTTGATATTATATTTGTCATAACACACATTTAAAGAGATTGCTTATATACTCAACAAAAATAGAAACCTGACACTTTATATTTGGTGTATTTTCCTGGAATCAGATTTAAAGCTAATTGAATTGTGGTATGTAATAAAAATTGTGCATGTTTTGAACTTAATTATGCATTTTGATATTTTTGGTACATGAAACAAGTGATTCAGTGGTTTGTTTCTTTTGGATGGTGCAAAAATGTATAGATTTTGAATATGCGCCTCATACTTATTCAAAGTTACAGTGTCAGGTTTCGTTTTTGTTGAGTATACAATCGAACATAGAAAACGTTTCTTGCCGGTAGATAATGTTAAATGTCAACATGAAAGTAATGGTGAAATTGTTGTCTATTAAATAGAATGTATATTTATCATAAGAAAAAAATGTTGAAAAAAATATTTGTCTAAGTATTTTTATAAATTATTATGTGTAGCCTAAGTTAATTGATACGAGATGGGTGAACCTATTTCAGATGGCTTTGATTGTTTATCAGCAAGAATTTGATGTATGATTGGTTCGATAAACTGTTTCGTTGATATATAGAAAAGATTTTATATTCTAATTATAATATAGGTATCTATATTACTTCAGATAGTAAGATTGCTATCAAATGGACAGCACCGGAGGCAGCAGTTGGTGGAAAGTATAGTATCAAGTCCGACGTCTGGTCGTATGGTGTACTCCTGCATGAATTAATCACTTTTGGAACAGAGCCCTATCCCGGTAAATAATATTAAGTTTATCCACATATTTATTAAAGAAAGCATCTTAGTTTCATCCAATTAGCTTTATTTCATGTTTAAACATCAAATTCTTTTAACTGTATTATTGTAGGTTAGACAAACAGGACGCCCTTTCAACACGTTTCGAAGTGAAGAAAATACATAAAAATAAGTACTAAATAAAGAAAATATTTAAATCGATTAGCCCATCTACTGTATATTACGAAAGGCTTCATGTACCAACATAGAATGGTAATAATCTGAAAACACTGCATTAAATGTTTCATCTTAACCGCCATATGCACACCATCGTTTGAGCTGAATCTAAATTGTAATGTTTATTGGTGTTAATATAGAGTAATATATACCCAGGGCTAGACGGCTTGGGCACAAATAAGCCTTTCCATTACTGACCATAAATACCCTCAATGAAACCGAGCCTGCAATATTTTCATGTGTCGTGTTCGGTGGCTTTCAGAGTTCCCTTATCTATTTTGATATCACAGTATTGTTGTTATTACCATGTAGCGGCTGTAAAAGTTCTCCCCGTACATTCTAATCAGTCACGTCCTTTCAATGTCGTTGAGCACGATACTTATGTACTATGTTAACAGTACATCTAAAATTACTTTTTTTACTAGTTCGGCTATCAAAATTCTATTCTGTTTAGTTCCGCTCATTGTTTACTCGTTTAGGGCAATCTTTTATCTGTGGACCATAAGCCGCTGAAAATGTAATGGTATTTATCTGAACATACTGCATTAAAGGTTCCATTTTTATCGCCATATGTACAAGATCGCTTGAGATGTATCTCGATTGTACTGTTCATTGACATCAGTGTAAATGTTGAGTTGCGCTTAACCCAGGGCTAGGGGGTGTGGGCAGTAGTATGTATTTCCAATACTGTCCATTGAACAAACCGAGCATGCAATATTTTCATATTTGTCGTGTTCGATGGGTTTTAAAGTTCCCTTTTCAACTATTTTTTATCTTTTTGGCAGCACGACTCGTATAAGTGTTTGAGATATAACAATGATTTCTAGGGGAAATGTTGAAACTGAGCACAGACGCTAGTCTAAGATCAGTTTATTTTATTTACGTCATCGTGGTTTTGCTGAATATATTCTATATGCTCTGTCCTCGAAAAAGTCATCCAGCATCTATCTTTTTTACCAGGCTGCGCAATAATCTTCTTATATCCTTTGCGTTTATTTGCTTTTGTATTTTACTTCATACACAAGGGCGAGTAAAAAGTATTGTTTGCTCATAAGAGAACCCGACGGGGCAGTGTGTGGTTGTTTCACCACAGAACATTTTTTAACCTCTTTTTGCTTTTGCATTGAACGTTCAAATCGTAACCTCCCAGATTACTTGTGTCGTTTGTTCGTGCTTTTATGAAATTTATTAAATTATACGCTCATGCTGTTTTCTTTTTTTTCTTCACGTTTTGACTTGTGGGAAGTCTTTTTTATGTCACAATATCTGGTTTTCAAACGATATTCAAACTTCGTTTAAAAGCTGACATTGATCTAGGCAATCTAGAAGGAGACCTTAAATATCAGGACAAATAAATTTAAGTAGTAAAGCAGTACTGAAAATGTCTATTTTTTACAAATAAAAATATTGCTTTCCATTAAACGGATCACCATTTATTTATGTAGAATGATCAAAATCACCTAATGTTTCAAAATGGGGCACGCAACGGAAAAAGGTACCTTCGGTCATATTTTGTGACATTTTAGTTGTTACTATATTTAGAAAGAACTGACAATAATATATTATTTTCTCACAATTTAAAACTGAATTTGTTACACATTTTGTCATTAAAATGGTATTTTTACCGCGAAATGCATAATAATATATGTCGCCTTCTCAACTTTAAGATGTCATTTCAAGGATTGACGTCAACTGTACGAAGGTTCTTTTTCCCGTGACGCGCCCCAAATGAAATATCTTAATCGGTCATGTAATATCGTTGCTATCTAAAATATCACGAACAATTTACAATAAAACGGGTAATTTTGACTGCTTTTTAAACATTTAACTTTTAGTTTCTTGGCCGACCATGAGCAAATTTAGTTTTCCATACACAAAACCTGCAACTCGTAAAAATATCAAACTTATAAAACTTTGATCAAAAGAGAAGTATTTTTAAAAAGAACACAATTTCTACCTTTTTTATTTTGTATGATCATTCACTAGTCTTCATTTGAAGCGTTATTTCGCTGACAATAATTTAAAAAGTCTGATTTTACATCTGTTTTCAGGTATGAATAATTCTGAAGTTTTGAAAAGAATTGAACAGGATTACAGAATGCCACAAAAAACAACGTGGCCTGTGCCATGCCCAGATCCGTACTACGAAATCATGTTGCAGTGCTGGAACAAAGTAGCTAACTCAAGACCGACTTTTGAGTATCTGCAGGATTTCTTTGAACATTATATGGTGGCAGCTGAGGAGAGATATGATAAAGTTTTCTAAAACCAGTTTTTGTTTCGAAATTTTGTAAATTGACTACAAAAGAAACTTTAAAAAAATGTATACAAGAAACACAAGTCAGAAAAAAAGTATCTCCAACTCTGAAAGGTTATGATCTCATATGCGGATCAAAAAAGTATTTTCTCTAAGAAATGATTTGGATGATAAAGAGTGCTTTAGTATGCAGAGATAATTTTATACATATTATCAAAACAGCAAACATTCTTTTTTATCTTGAATATTAGATATTTGCTAAGTAACCATAGTTATTGCTTTTAATTTTTGTAATTTATATTTCATACAAATAATTAATCTTCGAGTGGTCGTGTTGTGTAAAATGTCTTGAAAGATGTTAAAAGAAAAAAGTATAAACACATACATAATTTTGTAATATTGCTCATAACAGACATATATTAATCTTGTATTCGATGTATCAACTTTTATTTTATATGCGTGCGTGCGTGCTTGCTTGCGTGCTTGCGTGTGTTTGTGTGTATTAGTTCTGTTCTATAACATTCCTTAACAACGTACGACTGTAAAATTCTTATAGCATTTTTAACGAGAAATCATCGTCTCCCATATGAAACTGGTCGCTGGCAAAATACACCCCCGAATGAGCGTACATGCAGCAATTGCAGAGATATCGGTGATAAATTTACTACTTATTTAAATGTCCAGTATTTACTACTAAAAGAGGAGTTTTTGTTGATAATTATACTAGAACCAGACCAAATATGCACACATTTACGACTTTAATCCAAACAGAAAACGTAAATTAATATAAAACTAATTTTTAGCAAATTCTGCGCGAAAAAATTAAATACTTCAAACAAACGCAATAAACACCTACACAGTCATTTTTGTTTTAAATAGAACTTGGAATATATGTTTGTTTATTTATTATTATTATTATTATTACTTTTTAAATTCGGTCTAAATTCAGCTTTTATGCATTTTAATTATATTAAATGTATGCAATGTACTATAAATTTGACAGCAAACTTAACGCTTTTGTTACGTTTGTGATTCTGTATTTTGATTGTTCATATTGAATAAGATACTTATGTAATATATGACTTCATGTAAGAAAGGTGAACTTTAACAAACAATTAGTTCGCATCCCAAATTCCCTCCTTGCTATCTCGTTTCGAGTGAGGAAGAACTAGTGGGATGGGAACTGATTAACTTATGATAGATAGCTTGATTGATTGATTGATTGATTGCTTGATTAATTGATTGATTGATTGATTGATTGATTGATTGATTGATTAAGTGAATTGATTATTGCAGTGGTTTCCAAATATCATATCAAATGTTTACGCATACTTCTCGTATGCCTTTGTTATTTCCGTTATAATTGAATAAAATGTTATACAATAGATTAACAAAAAAATCTATAACTGCATATCCTTTGTTTCTTCTCTTTGTCTTTGTTGCTGCTGTTGGTTTTAAGTTTGCTTGTTTTGATAAGTCTCGTTAAGTTCACGAAAACCCAGAGAATGTTATGCACATGCGGGTAGATAATGGTATGTCAAGTATCAGTGTGGTGTATGTAAACCATAGCCTTTTGATGATGTTGTATTTTACCTCTAGTTGTTTTATAAATCACTTTAAGAATTGTTTTGCTGTCAGGGAGATACAAGGAGCTTAAACGTTGTAAAATTTTCCATAACATCATTTTGGTTTATGTTGTTGGAAAAGCTCGACCACAACACAGGATGTAAACCTTTTTTATGATATTATGTGACTGTAGCTATTAATTCTTATAAAGTCTGTCTATTTAAATAATTACAATTTGCAAAAGCAAATCCGTTAAAACTTAAATTCGTTATAGCTGTAATAAATCTAGATTGATTTCGGGTTAGTACCTAATGAAGTTAAATTTATGGTTATGTTATCTTTAAAGAGAACACATTTTCGGTTAAGTAAAATGTTACTTCGTGTAAATGTCAAATTTATTTCTTACTAAATTGAAGACAAATATTGTTAATCAGTTTTTAAAATTTTGTTAATAAAATTTCAGGTTTTGTATTAGTTTGAAAAACATATAGTGCCATTTTGAAGGATTATATTAGACACACAAAAATTAACGAAGAGTTCTTTAATACACTTGGTTAGTTTCAATTGGTTTGAGTGCGTTTACAAGAACAAAGCCAAATGTAAAAACGCAATGGAGAATTCTAGTACAAAGTTGTTAAAAAAGGTATCAGATTGTAAACCATGTCAGACTAAAAAATTGTCAAAACAGTCTGATGGATTTTGTACAGACTGCAAAGAGTATATGTGTCAGACATGTTTTCAGCATCACTTAAAGGCAAAATCTTGCAGAAATCATATGTTGACACCTGACACCTTTAACAATGGGTCTTCAGACAGTGGACTGGAAATACGGGAACAGATGTGTAACAAACACATAAAGGAAACTATTAAATACTACTGTCGTAGCCACGACTCTGTTATTTGTGTGGACTGTATTGTATCCGATCATTCAAAGTGCGAACTTAAATCCATCAAAGACATAGCAAGCAATTTTCAAGAAAATTCTGAGTTCAAAAATATGCAATACAAGATGCAAAAATGGGAAGCTAAAAAACCAGACATCAAAATGTGCATCGAAAGAAATCGGAAAGAGAATAAATCACTTTTCAGCAATGCTCTCCAAAAACTAAGAAACTACCGTGTAGAAATAAGTGTAAGGCTTGACGCAATGGAAAAGAATATTGAGACAGAGGCCAGGAAAATTGCAGCTGATAATGATGTAATACTGTCAGAGATGGAGGAAAAACTTAAAGCCATTAGTGATGACATTGATATGTTCAAAGGAAAAATTGAAACAAATTTAAAACATCGAGAACTTTTGTTTATACATATTAAAGATTGCAAGCCTAAAATATGCGCCATGGAAGCAATCATGTCTGATATCAAATCAAACCATCTAGTTAGAGCTTTTACGTTTGAAAGAGAAAATAAAGTAAATGACATGCTAATATCGTCTTTAAAGGTTGGAATTATCGAAGTGAGCAGAGAGGTTAACAAAGGTGTAGTATGCAAAATTTCAAACTTTATACTCTACGTATACATATTAAAAGATGGTTTAAATTAAATCGTAAAAATCGTAGCTTTCTCCATTTTTAGCGTTTCAAAAAGTCTATGGCTAGATCGCTAAGAACTAATTCGATAATAAAGTTATTTACAGTCCGTTGTTGTTACTTATCAGGGTAAAATTAGCATAGTTTAGCCAGCCCTTTTTCGTGAGAGGCTATAATCCAGATACCGAATTTTTTTTTTTACCATATAATCATTAGTTTTCAAGTGACTGTTCGATTTTCAGTGCATATCTTGGTTCGCATATGGGCATTAAGGATTGGACCTTTACTTCAGAGACGGCGAGGTTTCAAACATGAAAATCACTGTATTATTTTGAGAGTTTTGACGATCTGTAAAACTACTTTCAGCCTCTACTACATGCTAACAATGTACATATTTTATTAACACTGGTATCATTACCTTTGAATTTTAGAATGAACTTAAATTAAAAGTGAAATACTTCTCATAAATGCTTTTAATAATAACGAACTCGTCTGTAGACATGCATTTGTTATTTACAATATTTTATATATTACAGAAAATCCCCTACTCCAAGTGTGGAAAACGACTACTATTTCGTTTTATACAGTTCGTCAACTGGATTATATTTAAAGGCAACTTGACATTGGTTGAATTTGTTTTACCATATATTATTTAAATTTTATTTTAATAATCTGTACAGGAACAGGCGATGAAAGCATTGATACAGCCGAAAAGACAGGCGATGAAAGCATTGATACAGTCGAAAACACAGGCGATGAAAGCATTGATACAGTCGAAAAGCCATGCATCATCTTGGCCCAGCAAATCGAATCGTTTGATGAGCTTGAAGTCCCAAGAGAGTCAGTGAAAATATTCAAGACAATTGGTGATGGCATATTTGGAGAAATATATGCTGGTATGTTCAATTACGTTAAAGAGAATTACGTCCGATCAGAAAAATACCCGGCCATCATTTCAAATAAATGTGAATTCAAAAACTAAATTTAATTTTACGTTTTGCATGTTGAAGAAGCAAAATCGCTTTATATCGCTTTATATAAATTGACATTGCCTAAACCTGGGAAACGAAGCCGGACCGTCGCCATCCCTGCAATTTTTACGACGCAACCAACTGAGCTATCCGGGACACCCCCAAAAAGATTGATCGGATAGCCCTGATATTCGTTATCATCACTTTACGACATCGGTAACGGGTTATTAAAAAAAAGTAAAAACAAAGAAATTATTTAACCATGAATCACTAAAATTATACAATTAATGTTGCTGTTCTTTTTTTCAATCCTGTGTGTGAATGTTTGTATTGCACCTGTACTGTTCTCGAAATGAAATGAATATTGCTTAAACTAATCGCACATTTATAACTGACTGACCTCATTTTGTACGTTAATCAAATGCTAAAAAGCCATATTCAAGTATTTAAATCACATTGGCTCGCCGTTACATTAATGAAAAAACCATTATGAGTCAAATGCAATGTCAGAGCTTGTAGCTGGCATACTTCAAGCAATCGTGTTTATATTTTGCATTTATGTCATCTCAGTCGCTCTTAAGCCCGATTGTTCCATGTTTAAAATAAAGGTCACAGATGGGGGTCAAATCCAATCCAATAAAGTATGAGTGGTAGTTGCAGCTACTCCTTTTAAACTAAAAAGTCACACTGCGCATTACCGGTATTTATGATTTGTTAGATAAATAAACCTCCATCATAGACGATTCAGTTGAAGTTTAAAGCAATTATGTACCTCTCAAACAGTGAATTTGAATGCAACTTATTTGTTTGCCGTTTGTTCCAAACTCTTATTGCATATTTTAATGGTTCGACTTGAATATATGGATGAATCTGGATGAATATAATGGCCAAATTTCATAACGCAACCTGTAGCGGCCATAAAAAGTCTGCCCGTATATAAAGTCGGTACTGCTATTAGTAAAATAACCCGTTACCGATGTCTTGATGTGATGATTACGTATATCAGGGCTTTCCGATCAACAAGTTTTGGGGTTGTTCCGCTTAGCTCAATTGGTTACTTCGTCGGAATTCCAAGGCTAGGCGCTTTCGCCGAGACGGTGCGGTTTCGCTCCCAGGTAGAGAAAATATTACTTGAAGTTCACAGTAGCGTTATTTGTGCAGTGTGGCGGCCGTAAAAAGTCTCCTTTTACATATAGTCAGTACTCTTATCAGTCAAATAACCCGTTACCGATGTCGTGCAGAGATGATTACGTATATCAGGGCTTTCCGAACACCTTTTTGGGGGGTTCGTCCCCGTTAGCTTAATTGGATACGTCGTCGGAATTGCAGGGCTAGGCGCTATTGCCGTGACGGTGCGGGTTCGCTCCCAGGTAGAGGCAATATCGTTTGAATATTGGCAGTGTCAATTACCTCTGTTAATTTAATACAAAAGCAGTGTAAGATACAAAAATTATGTTGATTATTTTAGGTAAATGGAAGAATACGATAGATGTTGCGGTAAAGACAATGAGAGAAGGAATTGAGCTTGCAACAGACGACCTCTTTGCAGAAGCTAAACTTATGCATCAACTAAGGCATCAAAACATTCTACAGTTAATAGCTGTGTGCACAAAATCGAAACCGATATGGATTATTACAGAGCTGATGGTTAACGGGAATTTGTTGAATTACTTACGCAAATCGGGAAGACGGTTAGGGTTCCGTCAACTGACATGCATTGCTAAACAGGTAGGACATATCCAAATGCATGCACTTAAATTCCTTACTTACTGGTTTGATGAATGTCAAGTTTAAGAGTTCATAA